>JAQFXU010003061.1:0-17728 GCA_034693705.1 Spatulosminthurus flaviceps | reverse complement strand
TAGTTAACGTTGAACTTTAAGCCATTTAAGCCATTCCCAAGCCTCTATGGGAGACATGGGAGTATCGAATCGGAAATGCAGTAATTCCTTAGTTTGTATTACGTGTGTCGGCATGTCAAGGGAATTCGAATTTATGGCCGTTATAGCGAGACTACCGTTGTAGCTGTTGCTTTTGTAATGGGTGTAAACGAAGAAGATGTAAATTTTCTACAACCGCTAAATTGTGAGCACCGTTGTTGGAATGTCCGTTGCAACGATGTATAGGGGTATATATTTTAGGTGTTCTTGATGAAGACCAGATAGCTCAATCAGTACTGAATAAATCATATGACTGTATTTTCATTAATCACGCTGAATTGTTTATGGAGTTCCTTGATGACTTTCTGACATCACCCACGAGAGGATTTTCATTTGTTATCGTCGACCTTAAAACCATTACATGCTCTATGGATGTATCGACGTCCGTGTAACGTCAGTCTGACCGTCTCTAAAATTACATTCACGTCGACAAAAAATTAAATTTAAAATTTCTTTACAATTGACAACATAGAATTAAATTATAAAGAACAAGTCTTATATTAATTTACAAATATTGAAATGACTAATGACAGTGGTAATATGTGTATCGTGTCTTTACAATTATGTCAGTTCCTGTTTTATTTGGTAATTTATTGCTGCGGTTTTAATGTGTCGGCAGAAATTATTTGCTTTTATATATTGTACGATATGCGTCAAGAGGAAAAAAATTGTTGAAAGTCCATAGCAACTCCAGAAAATTATCAGTTTGTGAATATATCAGAACCTGCAGAAATGTACAGTGTATAGGGAGTGGGTGATAGTTTATGTGAAGGACTGAAGGATGTATGCATTGGGTATTCCAATTATGTAATTAAGTTTGAAGGCTACAAATAGGCGTCCTAATGGCAACATGTATCTACAACTCATAATTTAGCACTTGAGGGAAAATAGACAAAAAATGTATATGAGATCAACAAGTGCTTTGTACCTATTTCTGAGGTGTGTATGTACGTTTGAATAAAAAAGCTGGAGAGAACTTAACTACCGGTCGGCTATTTGAAATCATCAATATTGTGATGAATGTATGTCCTTCTATCTATTCATTGCCATTACTCAACTGAAATCTCTCATGGTCACATCAACTCTTCTCTATAGCTCATACAAATGTTCCGTCAAATTATTATTTTCTCGTTGATAATCTTGGGCCTGGCTTTCTATTTCAGACCCAGCGGTAAAACCATTAAGGATGGAATCATTGTAAATAGCGGGACGGGACCTGTGAGAGGAAGTATTTTAACTTCACGGGATGGTCGGGAATATTATGCCTGGTATCGGATTCCATTTGCTAAACCTCCGCTGGAAAAACTGAGATTTGCGGTTAGTTTTTACTACGTTGGTGTGTTTCATAGAGTTAATAATAGTTTTTTGAAAATTAATGGAGATATTTGATTTATCAATATTATAGGATCCAGAGCCTGTGGGAAAATGGACGGATGTAATTGATGGACGAGAATTAGGAGCAGCATGTGCTCAAGTTGATTTTATGAATATGTTACCAGGTGATGTGATTGGGTCGGAGGTAAACAAATAAAAGTAAAAGTTTTAGACGTAAAAGTTAGGCCAAACTCAAATAACACTGCATAGTTCATTTATATTGTATAGGACTGCTTGCACTTGAACGTTTTTGTACCAAAAGAGGTAAATGACCAAATTATGTTAAAATTATCCTTTCAAATTAAATTAAATTCATATAATCCAATTTAAATTAAGAATAATATGTGAATAAAATGAAAACTTACAGCTATACAATGAAGTACTGCAAGGGAAAAAACCTAAACAGCCAGTCATTAGTTACATTCATGGTGGGGCCTACATAAGTGGATTTAGTGAAATGGGTGCTCCCGGATATTTCATGGATGAGGATGTCATTTACGTTACCATTCAATACAGACTGGATATTTTAGGTAGGAGCATCCCTTTTGGAGTAGTATAGTAGTAATAGTTTTTCAAGGAGTAATGAGTAAATACTTTGCTATAACTCTTTTTGTCCTGCAGGATTTTTAACCACAGGGGACAAAATCGCACGTGGAAATCAAGGACTGAAGGATCAAACCATGGCACTTAAATGGATCAATCAAAACATTGGGAATTTTGGAGGGGATCCCAACCAAGTCACAATTTTTGGAACTTCTGCAGGGTAAGCAGAAAATAATTCCATTTATGTTTTGTTCACACTTCGTAGTTGCTACCAAGAATCATAATCCTATGCCCCGTTCGCATTTCCAACAAAAACACCTGTCAAATTCAAATTTAGTGCCACATTTTTTTGGATGAAAAATGTTTTTTTGACTGAAAACAATTTTTTGTATAAAATATTTTTTAATTCATTTTTCAAAAATTTATTATTGGTTGAAATAATTAGTGGAATGAAAATGTATTTCTTTGTAAAAATTGTTATTTTGTTTGAAAGAAATTTTGTTGGATAAATATCATTTGTTAATTTACTAAATATTTCAGAGGTGCAAGTGTCCACCAACAAACTCTTTCACCCTTGAGTAAAGGATTGTTCCAAAGAGCCTTTGCCCAAAGTGGAGCTGCCTCCAATACGTGGGGAATGGTGACTTTAGAGACATCACTACGAAAGACAAAGGAAACTGCAGGGAAATTCAAATGTCCTACAGAAGATAATCAGAAACTTGTGGACTGTTTGAGAAAGATCGATTTAGAAACTTTGCTCCTTCCAAGACTTCTTCCATTAAAGGTGCATAAAATATTATGTTCATTTTATTATCTATATAGTTCTAGAATTAAATAGCTTGAAATGCATTAGTCATGTAAGGTTACATCTTTTAGGAGGAATACGGGTTATTTAACCCACACATGTACGGTGAGGGATTTGAACCCATAATTGAGGCTGTAAATGATGAAAAAGGATTTATTGCGGAACATCCTCTGAAAATCATAGCGCAGGGGAAAGCTCATCGAGTGCCTTTGATGATTGGACACACAACTCACGAAGGCTTGTTTTCTACTGCGGGTAGGAAGCGTACATTTTGGTGATTGAAGTTTGGAAGATAAAATCTTATGTTCCCATACTTTCTAAACTTTTGATGCTTCTCAGTTTTCCGTAGGGATCCGGAAACATTGAAAAAATTTGAGAAGGACATGGTTCCAGCCTTGAAAACTATTTTTGCCATCGAAAACCCCGATCTAGAAGAAGTAGTCGAGCAAATTCGCCGTTTTTATTTCCCCGAAGGAAAAAAATTAAGTTTGGATGAAAAGATACGAAGATTTACTGACACCACTGGTGACGCATTTTTTAATTTCGATATCCGCGAAACTGTCCGCCTCCAAAGGAATTTTTCCCCAGTTTATTACTACCTTCATAACAAAACCGGTGCTCCGGATATGCTTTGGTATTTTACCGAGATAACTGGAGACTGGCCTCCAATAGTGGAAATAAGCTGGTATCTTCTTAAGGCCTTCGTAAAGGAAAACATCCTCGGGATTGTGCCACCCTTTAATGGTGATTTACCAAAATATGAAAATGCCAATACTGCAGGGTGCAGATGTTTTAACCGATTTAAATTGCTAACCAATTTGTACATGAATTTGTGTAATTTCATAACGCAGGGATTAACCATGCCGCTGACGGATACTTTTACTTCCCGATGGAGCTATTTAATTCCAGAATCTCCAAGGATGACAAACTTTACTCCTACTCCAAGGACTTGGTTAACTTGGCCGTTCAATTTGCAAAGGATGAGTATGAAAACTATTTGTAGTTAACAGATTTTCTTATCTTTAGGTCTAGGCACTGATGTCATTTGAATTTCTCTTCAACAGCACCAAAATGGAGTTCCGTGGTGTTAAAATCCAGCCTACACCATCCAAAGGCCCACTTACAGTGTCTGAGTTTAAGAACGAGGAAGTTGTGACGTCACCCGAGCCTTTTAAAGATCGAATGGACTTTCTACAGTCACTTAAGATTAGACCATACAATTAAAAAAAGTTGCAAGGTTTTAATCATGAATGCTGTTACCTGTATAATAAAAATTCCTTTGGTGTAGGTACACAGGTTTTATTACATTCTACAGTTTTCTAGGTCTATTACTAATGCGAAAAATGCATTTAATATCAAATACCAAAGGCTTAACTTGTTCCTGAATTAAACTACGTGAAAAAGCTTTCGGAAATAGAAATCAAACATTATCTCAACAAATTCTTGAGAAAACCCTGGATCTCACCTTTAAAAAAGTAAATACAAAGTTTTGGCTCCTACAAAATAGAGTAGAACCAAAACATCGCAACTTACAATCCCGGTGGATCAATAACTGGGTAAAAGCTCTAATCACGTTGGTGTTTACAAACTTGAAGACTCACAAATATTGCTCATTTCTTCTTGAGCATTCTTTTCCCATCTTTAGCTTTGATAAGCTACCATTTTTTTTAAATATTACAAACCTACACATACTACTTTGCAGCATGTGGACATAGCCATGTTGTCCATCTTGGTCTCATTTATCAACAAGTAATCAAGAATGGATGACGACCTGTACGAAACTTTCATCATCCTGCTTTTACCTCATTTACTTCCAGAAGCTTTTCCCCCGGAGCTATTTAAGCCCCGAATCTCCAATGGTGATCAGTTTTCCTCCTACTCCAAGGACTTTTGGCTCACTTAGCAGTTCAATTTACAAAGGACGAGTTTAAGTCTAAACGTTTTCCAGTGTTTCCTCATACATAGTTGATCCATGTATTATTAATTTAATTGATTCTCGTCAATAACACTAAAATTGAGTTGTATACATTACTCCAGCCAAAAGTAATGTATCGTGGTCATGATATTTATGTCAGTCCCTTTTGTGTTTTTGCCAAGCGTGTGAATAAGCAGAAATTATTTGCCATTATTGCACAATCCGTTATTGAGCCGGTAAAATTCGTTAGAAGTCTATGAAAACTCCAAAACTTTATCAGATTGTGATTATATCAGAAAAAAAGTGTCACATACTATCTATATGCAGAGTGGATGATAGTTAATAGAGTGAACTGAAGGATATTCATATGCATTACAATTATATAATTAAGTTTGAAGGCCATAACCGTCCTAAATGTAACACTCGAGAGAAAATAGATAAAAAATGCATGAAAAGTTATGAAATGTTTTGTACCTATTTTTGAGGGGTGAGCGGTGTGTATATAAAAAAGCTTGGGAACTTAACTACCGGCCAACGAGCAGTTCGAAATCTTATAAAAGTCAGTGGTGAATGAATGTCCTTCTTTCTATTCATTGTCATTACTCTTGTACAATCGCTCATGGTCACATCAAATCTTTTCTACAGCTCGTACAAATGCTCCGTCAAATTATTATTTTCTCTCTGTTAATCTTGGGTCTAGCTTTTTATTTCAGACCCAGCGGTAAATCCATAAAGGATGGAATCGTAATAAATAGCGGGACGGGACCTGTGAAAGGAAGTATTTTAACTTCACGGGACGGTCGGGAATATTATGCCTGGCATCGAATTCCATTCGCTAAACCTCCCCTAGGAAAACTGAGATTTGCGGTTAGTTTTTATGTTACATTTTTATATGCATTGCTTCCCCTTTGTTAATTTTTAATGGTTTACACTATCAATAGGATCCAGAGCCGGTGGAAAAATGGATGGAAGTTATAGACGGACGGGAATTAGGACCACCCTGTGCGCAAGCTAATAGTCTAGGTATGGGGTCGGGTAATGTCCATGGGTCCGAGGTAAAATGATTTGACATATAATTTCTGAATTTAACGAATGTAATCGAAATTCATTAATTAAAAGCACTATTTTTTGCTGTTTAGGACTGCTTGCACGTGAATGTTTTCATACCGAAAGAGGTAATGTAAGACGAGAATTACATGACCACAGTTTTCACAATTACTTATTAAATTATATTCTCACTATATGTAAGTGAAATCCTCAACATTGACAGCTGCATCATGACGTGATGGACGGTAAAAAGGGTAAACTGCCAGTCATGTTTTACATTCACGGAGGAGCCTACGTAGGTGGAAGTTGTGAAATGGGCGGACCAGGGTATTTCATGGATGAGGATGTCATTTACGTTACCATACAATATAGGCTCGAAATGTTAGGTAGGATTTCCTCACTGAATTCAAAGAGCATAAGTGTACAAGTATTTCAATTTCTAGTGCCAAAATAATCCTAAAGTTAAAATGCCTTTTCTTGTAGGGTTTTTAACCACCGGGGACAAAATCGCAAGAGGAAATCAAGGGCTGAAGGATCAAACCATGGCTCTTAAATGGGTTAATCAAAATATTGAGAATTTTGGTGGGGATCCCAATCAAGTCACAATATTTGGAACTTCTGCAGGGTGCCTAAAATTTCCAAGAAACGTATGCATAAAAACAAGTGTAAGAGACAAGGACTAATTTTTTGATATTTCTTTAGAGGTGCAAGTGTTCATCAACAGACGCTCTCCCCCTTGAGCAAAGGATTGTTCCAACGAGCCTTTTCCCAAAGTGGAGCTGCCTCAAACACATGGGGACTGGTCACGTTAGAGACGTCACTGCGAAAGACAACTGAAATCGCTAGGAAATTAAATTGTCCTACAGATGATAGCAAGGAACTCTTGGATTGTTTGAGAAACATCGATTTAGAAACTCTGATCCTTTCAAGACTTCTTCCATTAAAGGTGTGCAAAATATTATGTTCATTTTATTATCTATAGTTCTAGAATTAAATAGCTTGAAATCCATTAGTCATGCAAGGTTATATTTTTTAGGAGGAATACGGGTTATTTAACCCACACATGTACGGTGAGGGATTCGAACCCACAATTGAGGCTGTAAATGATGAAAAAGCGTTTATTGCGGAACATCCTCTGAAAATCGTAGCGGAGGGGAAAGCTCATCGAGTGCCCTGGATGATTGGATACACAACCCATGAAGGAATAATATCTTCCGCGGGTATGAAATACATATTTAACTTAATGTAGTGCGGTTGCAAAAAAACATACCATATTTGTTAATTGTAATCCAAATATTTAAGAAATACTGCTTAAATTAAAATGCAATAATTTATTCTTTCTGACCTTAGCTTTCATAAAAGATTCCAAATCATTGGTAAAATTCGAATCGGAAATGATTCCCGCGTTAAAAACCATTTTTGCTATTCCAAACACCAACGTTGAAGAAATTGTTAAACAAATCCACGGCTTTTATTTTCCACAAGGGAAAAATTTCAATTTGGACGAAAAAATACAAAGATATGAAGAACTGTTAGGAGATGCATTTTTTAATTTCGATATCCGCGAGTCGGCCCGCCTCCAGAGGAATTTTTCCCCGGTTTATTACTACCTCCATAATAAAACCGATGCTCCTAATATGTACTGGTTTTTAACTGAGATAACTGGGGAATGGCCAATGTTACTTGAGTTTGGCTGGTATTTCCTCAAGTCATTCGTCAAAGAGAATATCCTTGGGATTCAACCACCTTTTTCGGGTATAATTTATTAAAATTTTAATATGTATCATTAAAAGCCATACAATTGCTGTTTATGTAATGCTCGAATTTCGGAAAGAGTTATTGTTAAAGCTTTGAACTTGAAATGAAAGTAAGCCTTTTTTGGTGCAGGTATTGGCCATGCCGCTGACATGGTGTATTATTTCTCCATGGAAAATTTGGGCATGGTAATTTCCAAAAAGGATAAGCTTTATGCATACTCAAAGGACTTGGTTAACCTGGCCGTTCAATTTGCAAAGGATGAGTATGACAAATATTTATTGTCAATAGATTTTCAGATCTTTATGTATATGTACCGATACTATATGCTTTTAATTTATTTTCAAAAGCACCAACATGGAGTTCCGTGGTTTTAAAATCCAGCCGACACCTTCCCAAGGCCCAATTACAGTGTCTGAGTTTAAGAACGAGGAAGTTGTGACGTCACCCGAGCCGTTTCAAGATCGAATGGACTTTCTTCGCTCGCTTAAAATTAGACCATATAAATAGTGTTTGGGCAAAATGACTACTTTTAAAAACAGTGGGTCCGTGTGAATAATAAAATTGAAGTCAATTTTCCTGAACGCAGCAATGTCAATGGCATATGGGAAAATTATGGTTCCAGTCTCTTTCTAACCCCCGACAATTCCAGCGGCAATACATCAGTCTGCACATGCATAAAACACTTACGGTATACGTAAGTTTAAACCATTGCATACATTGGTTTTCAATCCTTTGTCGAAACAAGCAACAGATTTTGAAACACTCGAAGAAGATTAGTTGTATGTAAATGCTAAATATCACAAATAGAATAGAAGTGCAGCGTCTCGTTACAAAAAAGTAACTTCAGCGACTCTTTTTTTCTGTACAAGGTCAACACTTATCCTTGTTTCACACAAGCAATAAACTTTGGAACACACATACTTG
This sequence comes from Spatulosminthurus flaviceps, assembly GCA_034693705.1. Taxonomy (NCBI): domain Eukaryota; kingdom Metazoa; phylum Arthropoda; class Collembola; order Symphypleona; family Sminthuridae; genus Spatulosminthurus; species Spatulosminthurus flaviceps. Next base: position 9,284 of record JAQFXU010003061.1, on the reverse strand, counting down.
ATAATATTGTATACATCTCGTACAGTATTTTTAAGCTGGGTGGGTGGATATTACTTCAGTTTAAATATACAAGTAGTATTAAGGGTTACTTTTTCCCAAATAGGAATGCGAAAAACCTTTTTGCATCGGAATGAGTAACAGTGGTTATGACTTTGTAGTACTGAACAAGAGGTGCACATTGGTGGTGGTTACAGGATGATCGGATGCATAACACGGGAGTTATCGGAGTTTTTCGGTTTTTTCGTATATAAACCAAAACTACTCCAAAAATAGTTAACCGATTTTGACCAAACTTTCGCCATTCGGTTGCATTTTTGATTCCTTAGATCAGTTTTTTTTGGTTTTTCGAAATTCGAAAAAATTCTTCTGAATTTTGAACGTTTGTTGCGAAACCAAAATTCCCAATTTTCGAAAAACATTAAAATTTTGAAAATAAAAGTTCAAGTTACAGAAGTATTTTTTGAATTTTAAAAGACCAAAAAAACCTGATCTGGAGAATAAAAATGGCTACAGAATGGTTAAAATCGGTTAACCTGTTTTCGAGTTATTTTGGTTTAAACGAAATTTTGGAGTCATTGGAGATTTTTGGTTTTTTTGGGTAAACCAAAATTACTCGAAAACTGGTTAACCGATTTTGATCAAACTTATTAGACCATATTGTAGCATTCTTTATTCCCCGGATCAGCTTTTTTGGTTTTTTTGAAATTAAAAAAAAATACTTTGAATTTTAACGTCTTTTAAAAAATTTAAATGTTTTTTAAAATTGTGAAATTTGCTTTCGAATTTCAAAAAACCAAAGAAAGCTGATCTAAGGAATCAAAAATACTACATAATCGCGAAAATTTGGTCAAAATCGGTTAACTATTTTCCGAGTCATTTTGGTTTATACGAAAAAACCGAAAAACTCCGGTAACTCCCGTGTTATGCATCCGACCACCCTGTAACCACCACCAATATGCACCTCTTGGTCAGTACTACAAAGTCATAAGCACTGTTACTCATTCCAATACAAAAAGGTTTTTCACATTCCTATTTGGGAAAAAGTAACCCTAAGCATGTAGGGACTGAGTCTGTAGTAAATCAAAGTCCTTCAGTTCATTTCGCTTTCATCACTGACACTCACAATCAGCTGGAATCTCTAATAGGCACATCAACTCACTCATTTTCCGAGCACCTCAAAATGTTACGTAAAATTATCTTCATTTCTTTAATCATTATTGGATTAGCTATTTATTTTAGACCCAAAAGTAAAACAGTAAAGGATGGAATCGTAATAAATAGCGGGACGGGACCTGTGAAAGGAAGAATTTTAACTTCACGGGACGGTCGGGAATATTATGCCTGGCATCGGATTCCTTTTGCTAAACCTCCCCTCGGGAACTTGAGATTTGCGGTTGGTTTTTATTACACCAATAGTTACTATTACAATAATTGCAATTTATTATATGTAGTTCGATATCATCCAGAATACATATATTTTACTTACTTGTTGCATTTCTCAGTAGGATCCAGAGCCTGTGGACAAATGGAAAGATGTGATCGATGGACGGGAATTAGGACCAGAGTGTGGACAGGTGAATGTGATGAATATGGGGCCAAGTGACGTGTACGGGTCCGAGGTAAAATAAATTGTAGCTATAACCATAGTAAATCTAATGTTGAACTCATTATATTGCATTGGTCATTTAAAAATAAATGCTACTTTTATAAAGGACTGCCTGCACTTGAATGTGTTTGCACCAAAAGAGGTAAGAAATGAAGGCGATTTAAAATTCAACCTCAGAATTTTAACATTAACTGATTAATTTAGTGAAATCAACTAAAAATTACAGCTTTACCACGCAATACTGGAAGGGAAGAGGCCTAAAGTACCGGTCATTTGCTACATACATGGTGGAGGCTACATACTTGGTAGTAGTGAAATGTCCAGTCCAAAATACTTCATGGATGAAGATGTGGTTTACATATCCATTCAATACAGGCTGGATATTTTAGGTAGTAGCTTATCCGCTGAACAGGGGAAAATGACATTTATTGTAATTATTGTATTCATTCTGTATTTCTGTTTGTGGTAGGATTTTTAACAACTGGCGATAAAGTTGCCAGAGGAAATCAAGGACTGAAGGATCAAACCATGGCACTTAAATGGATCAATCAAAATATTGGGAATTTTGGTGGGGATACGAATCAAGTCACAATTTTTGGAACTTCTGCAGGGTACCCACAAAATTTGTATTCATAAATAAGAGACGTGGAATAATTTCGACTAATTTTGTTTAGAGGTGCAAGTGTCCATCAACAAACACTTTCCCCCTTGAGTAAAGGATTATTCCAACGAGCCTTTGCCCAAAGTGGAGGCGCCTCCAACACATGGGGACTCATGTCGTTAGAGACGTCACTACGAATGACCAAAGAAATTGGAGGAAAATTCAATTGTCCCATGGATGAAACCCAGAAACTCGTGGATTGTTTGAGAAAGCTCGATTTAGAAACTTTGCTCCTTCCAAGACTTGATCCAATAAATGTTAAAACAAAAAGTTCTATATTCTTCAATTAATATTTAATATTAACAAATCCTCAAAAACAATTCTGATAACATTGCAGAAAGAATATATGTTAATGAATCCACATTATTACCGTGAAGGATTTGTACCGATAGTTGAGGCCGTGAATGATGAAAAAGCATTTATTGGGGAGCACCCACTTGAAATCATGGCGAAAGGTGAAGCACATCGAGTGCCTTTGATGATTGGACTCGCAACACATGAAGGTCTATTGATTTCTGCAGGTATGAAAAACTCAATAATAATTATTTATTTAGATTACATAAATCTGAATATACATTTTTTTGAAAAAAACATTTCTTGTTTCAACTTGTTTCAAGCCTTCCGAAAGGATTCAAAAGCAATGGAAAAATTCGAAAAGGAACTTGGACCAGCTCTGAAAACAATTTTTGCTATTCCAAACCCTAATTTTGAGGAAATCGCCAAAAATATCCATAGCTTTTATTTCCCTACTGGGAAAACATTTAGCTTCGATGAAAAAATACGCAGATACGTGGACCTGTTGGGGGATGCATTTTTTAATTTTGATATTCGCGAGGCAGTGCGTCTGCAGAGGAATTTCTCCCCTGTTTATTACTATGTCCATAACAAAACCGATGTGCCTGATCAGTACTGGTTTTTTACCGAGATAACTGGGGAATGGCCTATGTTATTAGAAATAGGATGGTATCTCGTGAAATCCTTCGTCAAGGAAACTATCTTCAGGATTGCGCCACCTTTTAATGGTGATTTTCAAAATGCTTGGAACTTCTCATTATTATTATAGACTACAGATCTATGGAATTATGCTTTTGTACATTAAAAATGTCTGGCAAAATTTTAAATACCAGGGGTTGGGCATGCTGCTGACGGATATTATTACATGCCAATGGAGAAATTTCAAATGGGGATAAACAAGGGCGATCTGTTTTACCCATATTCAAAGGACTTGGTTAAAATGGCCGTTCAATTTGCAAAGGACGAGTATGACAAATACTTGATAATTATATACATATACTGAAACTATGGACGTACGGTAGGGATATTATTTAAATTTCTTTTCAACAGCACCAAAATGGAGTTTCGTGGTGTTAAAATCCAACCCACTCCCGCCAAAGGCCCCATTTTAGTATACGAGTTTAAAAATGAGGCAGTTGTGACGTCACCTGAGCCTTTCAAAGACCGAATGGACTTTCTACAGTCACTTAAAATTAGACCGTACAATTAATAAAAACAATAATTATTGTAGGATTCTTGTCTGAAACTCTAATAAAAATTCCTTCCGCATAAGTAATATTACATTCTTACAAACCAAATTATCGCCAATACCGCGATATCCTTCACAATGGAATAACAATTATTGCCGTTCGACGAAAGGGCGCCTTTACTTCTATTAAATACTTTTAAAATTATTAGCTCTGCTTGAATAATAAAACCTAAACTGAATTATCGTTGAGGCTTCAATGACCAAAATTGGGGAAAATCTGAAACCGGACTCTTCTTAAACCGCGACAATTCAAACTACATCACTCTTTTCATACAAAGACAAAAGTCACAAAAGACATTGAAGACACGTTATGAGCAAGTGAAACTTCCACCAAGAAATGCATACACTAAAAAGGAATTTATTATAGAATCATTCATTTATAATTTAATAATTCATGACGATGCTCAGTCCTTTTCTGGAAAGAAAAGCAATAGATTTTGAAACACTCGAAGCAGATATTTGTTTTAAAAGCTAACTAATGAAAACAGAAACGCCTCAGGACGGCCGCACCTACACAACTACAAAAGTGTGTAAAACTTCACAGCTGTGTATGTAGTTACAATATGCAGGGGTTTCTCAAGGTTGAGTAAAACACTGCATGCTTTCAAGCACTGTTTTGTTCTGCAAGGCCAGTCCGTATTACACTCGTACAGGAGACAATACACTCATACACTGAACATACTGATCGTTGGAAAAAGCTACTATAGGGTGCATGTATAGACAAACAGTCAATAAGTGAATCGCCTTCTGTCCATTGCATTCAGTCTGCCCAGCCAGCACTCACGATCAGCTGATTGTGAATTCTCTCATTCTCATGCTCACATCAACTCACTCTTTTCTGGAGTGTGAGTCCTTTTATAATGTTACGCAAAATTATCATCCTGTCTTTAATAATCTTAGGCGTAGCTTTTTATTTTAGACCCAAAAGCAAAACCATTAAAGAAGGAATAGTAATAAATAGCGGGACGGGACCTGTGAGAGGAAGTATTTTAACATCACGGGACGGTCGGGAATTTTATGCCTGGCATCGCATTCCATTTGCTAAATCTCCCGTGGGAAAGTTGAGATTTGCGGCAAGTTTTACCGCCAATTGTTACGTTTACATTTATAATAATTTATAATTCCAATAAAATTATGCACACAACAAAAATAATAATTATGGGATGCTGTAAATGGTTTTGTAGGATCCTGAGGCTGTGGACAAATGGAAAGATGTGATCGATGGACGGGAGTTAGGACCAGGGTGTGGACAAGTTAGTTGGATGAATACGGGGCCAAGTGACGTGTTCGGGTCGGAGGTAAACAAATTTCATCTATGTATCTGTGGTGGATCAAGGGTATTGTATGGCACTTTTGTACTGGGTCTTTAAATAAATCCTTCTTTTTAAAAAGGACTGCCTGCACTTGAACGTGTTTGTACCGAAGGAGGTAAGAAATTAAGGCACGGCGAGAAATTAAAAAATTAGTGGTCGGACTAGTTCATTTTGGTTCAGGAATTTCAGTTTGGTTCGGTTCGAGAAGTGAACTGAGTTGAAACTGAAATTTTCAGTGGAATTCATAACTTTTCGGCCCAGTTCAGTTTAGTTCACCTGACAAACTGAACTGAACTGAAAAGGCGGGAAGTAAAACTGCAATATCCCCGTAGCCCAAAAAATCTTAGAATTAAAATTAAAATGTAAATAATAACCGATATCCCTGCTCATAGACAAAATACTTAATGCTGATGCCCTCAACTCAATCAATTTACGATATTTGGCAAATTTTTATCTAAATCCCTATAGGGTTCCCGTCAGTATTTGAAAAAAATTGTTAATCAGTTCAAAGACTTCAGTTCAGTTCGGTTCCATGGACAAACTAAACTGAAATTTGCGTGACTACTGAACCCTACTGAACTGAACTGTGAATCTTCAGTTCTGAACTGAATTGGTCCGATCACTAGTAAAAATTCAACTTGAGTTTTTGGCTTAAACTATGACGGATTAAAGCGAACTCATTTAAAATTACAGCTCCACCATGAAATACTGGAAGGAAAGAAGTCTAAACATCCAGTCATTTGTTTCATACATGGAGGAGCCTACGTCATAGGAAGTAGTGAAATGTCTAGTCCCAAATATTTCATGGATGAGGATGTAATTTACGTATCCATTCAATACAGGCTGGATATTTTAGGTAGTAGCTTATCCGCTGAACAGGGGAAAATGACATTTATTGTAATTATTGTATTCATTCTGTATTTCTGTTTGTGGTAGGATTTTTAACCACAGGGGATAAAGTCGCAAGAGGAAATCAAGGACTGAAGGATCAAACCATGGCACTTAAGTGGATCAATCAAAATATTGGGAATTTTGGAGGGGATCCCAACCAAGTCACAATATTTGGTGGTTCCGCAGGGTAACCTAAACTATTGAATTTACGTGATAGTCCTATCCCTTAAAATGTTTAACAATCAATTTAATTCCTTAATATTTAGAAGTGCTAGTGTTCATCAACAAACACTTTCACCTTTGGCTAAAGGATTGTTCCAACGAGCCTTTGCTCAAAGCGGAGCCGCTTCGAGTTCGTGGGGAGTGATTGCCTTAGAGACGGCACTTCGAAATACAAAGGAAATAGCTGGGAAATTCAATTGCCCAACAGATAACAGCCAGAACCTGGTGGACTGCTTGAGAAACATTGACTTAGAGACTTTGCTGCTTCCAAGACTCCGTTTTATAAACGTTCAAACAAAAAAATTTTGTTCTTTAAGGAATACAGATCAATCTTAAATATATCTTATTGTTAAAATTTCTTCTTAGATGATATTTGTTTACTTTATAGGATAAGTTTATGCCTTTTAACCCTCATGAATACGGCGAGGGATTTGCACCGGTAGTTGAGGCCGTTAATGATGAAGAAGCATTTATTGCAGAACATCCTATTGAAATCATGGCAAAGGGTAAAGCACAACGTGTGCCTTTGCTCATTGGGCACACAACACATGAAGCACTAATGTATACTGCAGGTAAGGAACGTCGTATTAGTGGTAAGGTGGTGCAATATTTAATGCTAAGAAAAGTTTCTTCCTGTTAGTCCTGTACAGGGATCCAAAAGCACTGGAAAAATTCGAAAAGGAAATTGGACCAGCTTTAAAAACTATTTTTGCCATTCGAGGCTCCAATTTTGAGGAAATTGCCAAAAATATCTACAAAGTTTATTTCCCGGCAGGGAAAACTTTTAGCTTGGAAGAAAAGATTCGCAGATACATGGACCTATTGGGAGATGCATATTTTAATTTCGACATCCGCGAGACAGTTCGTCTCCAAAGAAATTTTTCCCCAGTTTATTACTACATCCACAACAAAACAGATGTTCCCGATTATGTTGGGTTTTTATTTGAGTTAAGCGGGAAATGGCCTTTGTTATTAGAAATTGGCTGGTATTTCATAAAGTCCTTCCTGAAGGAAAAGTTCTTCGGGATTGGGCCAACCTTCAAAGGTGATGTTGGAAAATATGAAATGTCAAATGATTGTTAAGTACAGATGTGTGGGCATGTACGATGTGTCGTACATATTTATTCAAAATCATGGACATACTTTGTAATAGCAGGTGTTGGACATTGTGCGGACTCGCCATTTTACATGCCAATGGAGCCATATATGTGGATCAGCAAGGACGACAAACTTTACTCGTATTCAAAAGACTTGGTTAACATGGCCGTTCAGTTTGCAAAGGATGAGTATGATTTAAGTTTACCCATCTAGCCCTTTACTCATTTGTAGATCTATTAATGTTTTTTGGTTATTTGATTTTCTTGTCCATAGCACAAAAATGGAGTTCCGTGGTGTTAAAATCCAACCTACACCCCCAGAAGGTCCGATTTTTGTATCGGAGTTTATAAATGAGGAAGTTGTGAAGTCCCCAGAGCCTTTTAAAGACCGGATGGAATTTCTGCAGTCACTTAAAATTAGACCTTATAATGAAAATCGTTTTTAATGTGATCGCAAAAAGCGCTGGATTTCTTTTACGTGTAGGTACCCTTCAATTTATTCCAAAAAAGGATCATGCAGGTCTCTGACTTTATCGTTAAAGATGCTGAATATCTACAATTTTAGGACCTGCTGTAGCACCCTTATAGGATGCTCTACGCATGCGCGCCGCGCCCGTACGCCGTTTGGGTATTATTATATTTCACAACCATTGCTCGTTTTTACCAACTTTGCATTAGTACTGGTTAGACCCCCTTATCTATGTGGTTTTCAAAAATGGATAAACGTTAACCGTTATAGTCACTAATTGAAAAAGAAAATATTAAAACGCACTGGAATGGTTTTATTCGACGACAAAAACGTTTTTCGCTTTATATTTTTTCAGGCTTTGTTTATTTTTTATTGCTTCATGTAGTGAACGCCAGGACGGCATTGGAATTGATTTCACGTTTGTACTTAATAATTATTGCCAGACCAATAATAAAGGAATGAAAAATGCATTCTTACCGCCACCCTCGTTTAATACAGCAAACACAGGAATGGCAAAAATCTTCTCGTTGGCGGCGTCAGCTACTGCTATTTCTCAGTCCGCCACGTTAGGGCGTTAGTATATGATATTCATATTATTTTTAAAAATCCCACCAAAAAAACTAATGCTTTTCATACAAAATACACTTTCCAACCAAAACAAATTTTTTCAAGCAAAAATATCAATTTTTCTGCCTAAAATAGATTTTTGATAAAACAATATATTATTTTTAAAAATTCAGAAAACATTTTTCATTTTTTATTTATTTTAAGCACGAACACGCGGACCGATGTCAACCAAAAACGAAATTAGCCGAGCTATTATTCCCCTAAGTAATGTTCAAAAAATTTTGAACAAAATCGGTTTAGTATTTTTCAGTTATAGTGCGGATGGACACACGGACGTACGGACAAGGGTATTTTATTGGGCTGGCTGACGCCGCCTAAAAAACTCCCAATTAATTTTTTTCAATGCAAGTGCACAAATTGTACTAACTGGAAAAATTCCTCAAAATCACTCGTCAAGGAGAATATCCTTGAAATTGAACCACTTTTTCCAGCTAAACTATTAAAATTATACCCATTAGATAAAAAACCTTACGGAATCAAAAAATCTGCAGTACAAAATTTTTCTAATTAAATGAGGTCAAAAACGCACCCGAATTTATCATTGTCCTTCTCACAAACTTTCCTTTGCAAATTTATACGAAATGCGGACACGAAAATTTTTCTCCGCCATCCATGCACTCCCCGGTCCGGAGAATCGTCCGAGGCCTCTGCTTCAACTCCTTGTCTACCGACAATGGGATGTCATTTATTTTTCCCGCTTCTGTATCGCATAGGAAATATAAAGTTGGGCACGTCGTCGAAATTAACCACAGTATATAAAATGGTAACATAAGCTGAATTTTGAGCTCGAAAACTTTTTAGAAATATAAACAACATTGAATTTAAAGGTTTCAAACTTCTGTATAAGATGTATAT
>JAQFXU010003060.1:0-17728 GCA_034693705.1 Spatulosminthurus flaviceps | reverse complement strand
GGGGAAAGGCATAAGAAATTTTACATAACAGCACCATTAGTGGGCCGGGAACATAGCAGTTCCGATAAACTCCTTTACTCAATATTTCAATGTGTTCCATTATCTCATGGTCTAATATGGTAATGGACGTAAAAAACACCGTTCTGGCGTTTTTCAAAATTTTGAAAAATTTTCAAACATTGACAAAATTTTGGATTTTCAAAAAACGAAAACATTACTGCACATCTACATCGAAAACAAAAAATTCTGGTGAAGGTTTCATTGCTCTACATCTATTAACAAAAGTCATTTTTCGATGCACAATATATATGGCAACAGAACTGTCACAGTTCCAATGTATCGCTTCGCTCATAAAAAGTAATTTTTGGGCATTAAAAGAAAATCTAAAAGTCTTCTTGTATTCCCGAATTTTAAAAAAATGTTTTACCATACGTTCATTTTAAGATGCGGCAAAGTTAAAAAATTTGTTATGATTTCTTGAAGAAAAATCGAAATTCAAATCCATTCAAATGTCCGAAAGATTTGTACCCAATTTTCAAATATTCCACGATACAAGAGGACGGGGTCATTATATACCATGAGCAACGATTTTTAATTTATTCATCGGCGTTGAACTATTGAACGTTTATGTTCAAGACATTACTATTTCTTCAATGCTGACTAAACTGTGCCCGCCAAAATTGAATTACGGATAAAAAATCAATTATGTTAAAATTATTAGAGGGTTTGTTAAAATTAGCATTGAGAATTTACTTTTCCTGACATTAATCCCCTATTTTGCAGATTAACCATCAAATCTCGTGAAATCTGTGCTTCCTGGCTCCGTCAAAATCCAAATATTTGAAAGAGGGAACAATTTTTAAATGTAATTTTTATCAAGCCAAAAAATGCCCAAGAAAAGGATTATCTTCGCTTCCCGAACATATGATCCGCTCGTGTTTACTGCGATTCCTTGAATTTCCCTCTCATGTTGAACTTGGACGCCGATTAAAAATTTAAAATAATTTGCACCACTCCTTTGCTCAGCTGGTGTATCAAAATTTTATGGCGTTCCAAATACAAAATTCTTTCAACTACTGAATATTTTGCAAAATACGTTCAGTCAAATTTTTATTCCACTTTATTCACCATTATTTTACGTTTTCACTCTGCGTTCAATTATTATTATTCTCACAGTCAATATGGAACCTCCAATCCTGGGATTGGAGTGTAATTAAATTAATGGCTCTCCACCCATGGGTGTGGGCTTGATTGAATTCAAATTTTTCTAAACTCTGGACCACAGACTCTGCACTGCTGCTATTTTTTCCTACACTCAATTTGTTGTGTGCCCTTTTTCATTTTCCCATCCAAACTTTCTAAATTGCCTCAATTGTTTCTTTTTGGTCAATTTCAACGTCACTCCTGGTAATCACGGCCAATTTACAAAATTAAATAATTTTGAACGTAAAAGTCTTCAGTTGTGAGCGTCATCCAAAAATATCCTGGCCGTCATATATAAAAAAAATTCAAGGTTTATTCTTATTTTTAAATTGGGAGCCAATGAGAATCCGGGATCGGAGAATAGAAAAAATCCATGTGAAAAAAATTCCAAAATCCGAGTCAAAATTGATTGGAGGAAATGATTCCATGGTGTGCCGAAATAATTCATATATTAAAACTTTAAAAGAAAAGAAAATTTAAGGAAAACCCTAGAAATCAATTCCCAGTAAACTCAGCAGCTCAGAATTTAACAGCACTGCCTGTTTTTCCCGCACCCCATATTTTTGTAAAGACCGAAAAATTTATTGGACTTTGTTCAGGATAAAGAATAAAACGTAAGAATAAAACTTGTTTGCGTCCGGACCCAAAGTAATTTAATGAGTTGATATTTTTAACCCATGAAAATGCAAATTAAACGGGATTGTTTCTAGCATACACGTGAATATTAAAAAATGGTGAAAGCTAAAAAAAAATTTAAGGGAAGTTAGTTGTTGTGGCGCATATTGGAAATGTGAGTTGACATTTTGCATTTCAGTTAATTGGAGGATTGTCCTCCAAAAATTGCTTGATCTCAACGCCGCTTAATATTTTTTGCAATAAAACACTGTGTACATAGCGGGGAGGTAACTACGTCTCCAGGGTTTGTAGGTCAAAATGAGGAAAAGTGCGAGAGGAAAAGGGTCTTTACTTTATATTTGAAGGCAAAAATTAATTTACTAGAGATTTTCACTTCAATAGTCGTTCGAAATAATTTCACTTTCTTTATTTCTCTACTACTTTGCAACATTTTGAAATCCAGTTTTTCTATCTACTGGGTGAAGATTTTGTTCCGAAGCCTACGATGTTCCCAGATCAGTTAAGCGAAAATTCTTTCATCAAATGATTTACTACATTTGGTTTCTCCACGTACAAATTTTATTTCTATGCAGTTTTACCTTTTAAATTTCCTATATAATTTCAATATAAAGAAAAGTTAAATTCAAAGAAACCAATTTGACCTCGATTACTTTGCAACTTTACACACCCTGTATAGGTAAAAAAGAAAAATTGCTTAGCTGGCGTCTTACTCTAGCAATTCTAGAACTTTTCCATTGCACTTAGTATAATAAGAAGGAAAGACATTTACAAGCTTGACATAAAATGGGACTTTTCTTTATATTTTAAGGGACAAATTTGCTTTTTACAGATTTTCACAAAGCATTCCAAATAATTTTACTCTTTTTATTTCTTCATTATTTTGAAATACTGAAAAATCCGATTTTTCTAATTGCTCAATGAAAAATGGACTTGCTGTTTTTACGATGTTCTTACCTTCCTTGCAGTGCAGTTGTCATTTTCCAATATACAATGAAGTCCCCAGCAGAGTTTTAATTTGTTAATCGGCGTTAAACTAATGCAAGTTTATGTCCAAGAAATAACCATCTTTCTCGCTGGCTTAGTTTGACCCACCAAATTTCAATAATTATTATTACCGTATCAATTACAATAAAAATATCTTTTCCGAATAATTTACATCACTTAATTGTTAAAGGCTGGGGAATTTACTTTTCCTGGGATTCATCCCTTGTTTTGCAGATTAACGATGAATAAATATTTGGGATAAAGAGCTTCCTTGCTCCATCATGAAGAACCGAAACATTTTCAACAGAGCACAGAGACAGCAATTTTTAAATGTTAATTTTATTTAGCCTCGCAACAGTCAGTAATAGTAGCTTCAAAATATCTAAATCCTGCGAACCTTTATTCCGGTCGTATTCACCGAAATTTCTAAAAGCTATTCAAAATTCATTTCAAAGGAACACAAAAGAAAATAAAAATTGAAATTTGAAAATAAATTTGAAGTCATATTAGTTGTCATGTTATAAAATATTACTTCAAACAATAAACGTTTTACCTCCAATTTCATGTTTATTATTATATAAATACGTTAAGCTACGTAAAATGGGAACTGCTCAAGTTAAACGCCGATGAGTAAATTTGTCATTAGAAAAGAGGAATAACATTGAATGGTTTGAAACGGTGAGTTTACATGGGGAGATTTTGCTACAGACTGTTCTCAAAGGGATATTATGAGTGTAAAAATATGCACTGTGATAGCATGTATGTAAGGGTTTTCCCACGAATAATCACAAAAGCGATAAATACGAGTATTTAATTAAGTATGGCGACCGCGACAACGCTCAATGAACATCCTGCCATTGAGCTCAGGATATTTTTTAATGCAACTAAAATGTATTATTTAATTGCAAATATTGAAATCAGGCTCTAAACGAATTTTTATTTCAGTATTTTCTTGGCGCTTTAAGCTAATGAAATAATTATCAACACCAACAATTAAATACTAGACCCTTCAATACTCCTGGCTTTGCTCTTCCTTAGATGCCCCCGCTCCATACATAATCCATCCAGCTTAGAAGAGTACAGAATGTTCACATACAAAAATCATAAATGGCGTCGAATCTTTGCAGTCAACAAATCGAGTTACCTTGTAATGATAAAAAATATAGAAACATCACAATTTCCTTCAAATAAAATAATAGAACACAATTTCAAAAGAAATAAACAAATAATCATTTCAAACTTCCATTAAAATTCCGTGATTCCAAAATAAAGGGGAAATCTAGCTTTGGAAGGTTAAGGGAACGTTCATCCAATGAAAATATTTTTACTCCTGAAAGATAAACAAAGCAAAGGTTTAATGCATATTATTTTAATTTAAAAAAAAGGAACATCCTGGGATTTTTAAATCTTTCCATGCAACAACAATTCATTACAAGAAATTATTAATACCAACTATGGAGAGTATTTTCAAAAAAACTCCGGTTTATATTTCATCCATTAAAAAATGTCAGCCCCAAAGATTTGGAAAGATAAATTTGAAAACAAATTTAACCAAAAAAGTTATGCTTCTCACATGAAATTTATCTATTGTTCAGTGAGCATAGTTTTCAAAAAAATTTGAATTGGAATAGAACATTATTGGGGCTCATTTTTTTGAAGTACCCATTTACATTTTCTTTCTGTACTATACTTGCGATGTTCCAAGTTAATCAGACGGAAGCGTCTACTCAATAAACACTGTGCCCCTGTCACCGTATTTTTAATTCAATCATCGGCGTTGAACTGTTACAAGTTTATGCCCAAGAAATAATAATTTCTTAAAATCGCTGACTAAATTGTACCCTCAAAATTTTTCTTCTTTCCTGGGATTAATCCCCTACTTTGTTGATTAATGCTAAAATCTTGTGGGATCAGTTCTTTCTTGCTCTATCAAAATCAAAATATTTTACACTACCGTAACAATTTTTAACTGTCATTTTTATTTAAAGCCTGAAAACCCTCAATATTAGTACCCTAATTAATCCGCCATCTCTGAAACTTAGTTTCGTTCGTATTCATTGTTAATCCCGATTACCTTGAATTTCCCTTTTATGTTAAAGTTGGACGCCGATTACAAAAATAATGAAAATCACAATGAAAACGCTTCTTCCAGTTTCCTTGCCATTATTTTACTTTTTCGCTCTGCGTTCAATTCAATTCTGCAACTCAATATTGAACCTGAAATCCTGGGAATAGCATGAAATAGAATTAATGGGCCTCCGCCAGTGTGTGTGTGTGTGTGTGTTGATTTACGAGGAGTTTTTGTACAGCACTGGACGAAAGAATTATCGTCTCAGGTACTATTTTTTGTCCGGTACGTATTTTTGCTTGTGTACTTTTTTATTTTCCTATCCAAAATTTTCAAATTGTCAAATGTAAAATGTATATTTGTACTTTTAGACCCGCACGCGGGTTTTTGGTGCGGGTTGGGCCCGAACTCTCCCCGTGCGGGTTTTTGAGCGGGTTTGGGCTTTAAAAGAATGTGCAAAGGGGGTTAGGGCTGTTCGAAAAAAATTAAAGCGGGCTTGGAGCGGGTCACAAATCGGAGTTTTATACGCGGGTCGGCCTCGGTGTAAATAAGCCATCGGTGTGTGCGGGCAGGACAATTTTTGACGGGTTTTGAGCGGTTTTATTCCACTTCATTAGAATAAAGTCATATTTTACCAAAATTTATCTCCCACTGATTATAAGAATGATTCGCCCGGAAGGGGTTTTTTATTATTGTAATGAATGTGTAAATCAAATGACTGTAAGGACTTATATCGAATCGGTCAATAAACATTTATCTATGATTTGCGCGGATGTGGCTGATTTGTTTGTTGGAAAGTCAATTTTACAATTTCGAGTTATTTTCGGAAGGGCGTCTCATGCAAAACTTTGACGGCGCCCAAAATAATTGAGTTTTTTAATTAGCTTAATCACCAAGTTTTTTGGGTGTACAGTAAAACACGTAAAATATGAGAGAACCGGAGGAAACGATTATGATGCGCATGTAAATATAACACAAGATGATTTCCCATAAAATTCACTTTAAGCGCTTAAATAACAATTTCCTCACAAATATGCAATTTCTTCTTCTCGTCTTCAGAAAGGATGTAAAAGAAATTTTGAAATGACCCCAGATTTCGATTTCTTTTTGAACATATGATTAGTTAGAAAATTTACTAACTAAAATTTAGTAGTTTTATTACAAGGAAGGACAATCTGCGTGTCCTCCTGCAATCCCAAATTAAAAAAAATATTTTCCAATGTAATTCATATAATTTATTCTGGACGCATCCAACCATAAATGTTTCGTTGATTTTAAAATTTTAGCAAAGCTATAGACATGCACCAGTGAAATATTTACTTAAATAAAAATAGGAATTATAACGTAAATAATACTTCAACTTTAATCCATACTTTGAAGTTTCCCTGAAAATTCTTTATTTTGAGGACAAAAGAAACTCGGGTAAAATAATTTTATTGTAGAAGATTGGACGGACAAAGTCCAGTATATTGGTTCTTTCTCGATTTTTAAATGCCATTAAGCACGCTAGTTTGGCTGTTATTCGCATTCTGGTCTATTTTCATAAGTGAAACAAGAACTCATAATGCAAGTTAGAAATTCGTGAGCTGGCGTCGAACTCACTATGTGTTGCGGCATTGGACGGAAGTCAGGATTTGATTAAAGCTCTTTTTCCACCTTTAATTCTTCCGTATATGAAATCCGGGAATTTAAAGTAAAATGTTTTTCTTAATTATTAACTCGTCCAGTTGGTTTGTGCAAATAAAAATTTCCAGCTTATTTTTACCTTTCTAATTTCCTATGTATAATTTCAATTCAAAGAAAAAACCATTTCAGAAGAAATTAGGAAATATCACCATGCGCGTTAAAATATTGGAACACTGGTTGCATTCAAGCATTTCCTTCTCCTCTTGCCCTTCCATTTCTTTTACATGTAAATCCCTCCCATTGAGATGACCTCACAACTTTTCCGCGGCGCCTTGATCCATAGCTGCCAGCACCTGGGTAAATATTAAAAATTCCCAAGCTGGCGTCGAACTCTATCCATTTCAAGTTTTTTTCAGGGCTGGAAGCAATTCATAGGGAATTTCTCATCCAATTTTTCGCTCTAATCTAACAAAAGCTTCGGAATATTTTTTGTGCACCATAAAATGGCATTATTATTAATATTATTTTACTCAGGGAATAGCATGCGAATAAATATGATATCAGTGGATGTAAAAATAATAAAAGGTGAATTTTACAAAATGTTGAAAATTAAAGAGGCCCCAATAAGTCTGCAGATTTAGCACCTAAAATGAGAAAAAAATATTGGTTTTTAAAAACTTTTCAAGTAATGATTTGAGGATTCAAAACACTTGAACGGGGATGGTTTTTGTAGGATTTAATTTTGTCAGGGTTTGACGCCAGCCATTCAATTTTCTAGAAATTGCTTATACTCCGTTTAGTTAAGATTGTGTGTGAGCGTTGAAACTTACTTGAATTTATTAAGTATCGGACATTCAAAATGTTTTTGTAAAACCGCAACCTCGTTTATGAATATCTCTTGAAATAGATTGTGTTCAAGAAGAGGGAAATTTGACAAAGAGGAGCTAAACTTGGAAACGTTGAAACTTTTTCTTCAAATTTTGCATTTCTTCCCCTTAGTAAAATTCAATGAAAAAAAGAGAGAAAATTTAAAAAGTGTGGAGATTTCCAAAAAATGAAGTGGACATTTTATTTTGTCTTTGTAATGTCACAAAAAAACTAGCTTGAGAATTTGTAGTTCATTCCAGACAAGCTTATAAATTGCAAAAGCCGGGCTTTTTTAAATTTACCAAGAGCTTGAAAAAAACAAATCAAATCGACATCTTCGGATTCTCAACACTCAAGCGTTAAAAGCTACCATACTAATTTCAAAATTATTTGTTAACTCATAAATTTATTATTTATGAATAATTAGTTAACCGAACGAATAAACCGTTTGAATTGAAAATCCTTATGAAAAGTGATATTAAATGATTTTTTGTTTTACAAGGTCGCGAATTGCAAAATTTTGACGCCACTCAAAATTTTTGATTTTGTGTAAATGTTATATATTCCAAAGGTTGATAGTTTTCACCACAATCCCGGAATGTACGTTTAATATGAGAGAGCAATGAAGGAAATGATTTTGATTGGGTATGTAAAGCACACATGATAGTTTCACGTAAGGTTTATTTTTTAGCGCTTGAATAGAAATTCCATCATAAATAAAAAACATCACAAACGTAAAATGTTTAACTGCTTGAGTTAAACGCCGGTGAATAAATTTTTAATCAGCGATTATACATGGCAACTCAGATGATTTAAAGTAAAGCCCGTTTAAGTTTCCTATTTCCTGTACATTTTTTTAATGGGGGAACCATGCCATGAAATCAAATTATGAGTGGATAAACTTGCACTGTGATAGCAGATTTGAAAAAATATTGAAGGGGGAGCCCAGTCCCATTTCTAAGGAAAATGAGCTATGGTATTGCAATTTTTTTAGTGCTAACAACGCCAGTGTGGAAAACATTCTTACCAGCGGGATGACAAGATTGGCTATTGCAGTGCAATATTTGTAATAATAGTTTTCAGCATTTGCAACATGAGATTTTAATATTTTTATTTCATAACTGGCGTCAAACTTAAGCAGTCTCAGAAAAATATGGAAGCTTTCACATCTCACGTTTGCAACATTTTTCAAATTTCCAACTAAGCCCTACCTCCCCCACAGTTCCAGTATAAAATTTTTAACAAATTTTTTCAATTTTTGGGTAAATTTCTTAAAATATTTGTTCGCAATTTTTTTCAGAATTTGGGTAAATATTCTTTACAATTTGTTCAGATGAATAAATGGGTCTAAATGATTGTTTAACATGTGCTAATTTTCTCAAGGTCCGGGGAGCGGGTGATAATTTCAATAATTTTTAATGCCATCGTAAGTCGGGATTTCGAAACTTAATGCGACTTTAAACATTGGAAAAATCCTAACTTTGAACTTGCGATAATCGTTTTGCATTGAGAATAAGGTCCTAGTTTATTGCATGCCCATTTTGGGCGATTTTTATTTGGAAATTAAGAGAATATTATTCGATAACTCGATGTTATGTAGACGCACTCTACCGATCTACATAGCTAATAGAACTGCATACCGCAATGGCCTAGCAATGATTTGAAGTGACTGCAACAGGAAAATTCCGTAGCTGGCGTTGAACTCAAGCAGCTCACATTATGTGTTCCGGCATTGGACGGAAGACACGATTTGAAAAGGATTTTATTAAAGCTGATTTTCCACCTTTATTTATTCCGGAATTTAGAATAAAATGTTTTCGTTTATTCTTAACTGGTGCAGTGTTGTACTTAAGAAATTAAATTGAAATACAAATATCCAAAGTTATGTTCTCCTCATGCATTTTTCTATTGTATAGTGAGCATTGAATCCAAAACTTTTAAAATTAATTTCATGCTGCAATTCACTTTACGGCATCTTTCCGTTCATTGATCTCCCATGAAAAATGTGAGTGTAAGCAATTTTTGCATTGCACTAAAAAATAAAGAAATTTTGTAAATAAAGATTCCACATCCACCAAAGGTAACAATTTGAAATTAGTGTTGACGTAAGTATTTATTCGGACTTTGACTGGTTTCGGGGATTATCCTATTCTTCATCAGAAAACTTTGAACAAAAATACATTAAGTACTTACAATTAGAGAATTGTTACTTTACAATACATAAAATACATATTTAGTCATTACAAATTATTATTGACAATAAGGAAATATATATATTAAATAGAAATGACGAAAAAATAAATATTTTAATAGTACACCTCAAACATACTTCCGAAATTCGAGTACACCAATTGGATGAAAAAAATACTCTTTTCTTCTTGTTTTATTAAAATACAACACTTATTTGTTGGGAGATAACTTTTTTGTGTCAGTGAATAAAAACTCCAAAATGGTGACTGGCTGTTTACTTTTGTATGTTGCCGCTCATAGAAAGATACAAGGTTAAAAAAAATACATTATCAAATACACATATACATTACGTTCTTTTTGAATACATTATTTTAGTAACTCTTGAATGTTTTTAGTTCTTTTACAGCTCAGTTTTATATTTATATGTTTTATACTTTCCTGTAGTTCTGAGTTGGTACATTTACTTAAACTATTTAGTAGTAGCTCATGGATAAATGTTTTGAATTTTGGAAGGTTATTATGGTAAGTTAAGCAGCAGTATGTGTTACAATTATTTGAGACCATCACTGGCTCATTATACTCAACGACACAAGAGTTGAATTTTTTAATGAATGAATGATTGAATATTTATTGTGCTTTCGAGCGTGCTCATACGTAAAATTTACAGAGTGTTTAACTATTTTGTAGCTTAACATTTGACTTGAAACTGTACCTCAAATAAATAAACTTTTTCTCCATAACAATGGCAGATCATTTTGAAGTATTCGTATAAGCATTCCAACTGGTAGGCTTCTGTAGACGCCAGAATATCTACAAATCTTTGTTAAATTTTTTAATATAGCTAATAGTCCTGGGGTTTGAAGCTTGACATAAAATGGGACTTTACTTAATATTTTAAGGGAAAATTTATCTTTTTTACGGATTTTTACAAATTTTCTTTCCAAATAATTTTACTCTTTATTTTTTCATTATTTTGAATAGTTTGAGAAATAAATCAGATTTTTGTAATTACTCAACGGTGATTCACCTGCGCGACTCACAGTTAGTAGATATGGTTACCTTTACATTATACCAGCCAGCTAACTTATAAATCAATAAGCGGCGTTGAACCCTCAAAAATAGCAGCTTAAAAATCCGGCTTACAATTATTCCGTTCGTATTCTCCGTTATGACTATTTTGCTGTAATGTTTAATTTCGACAACGATAAGAAAATTGAAACAAACTATTTACAGATAGTGGTTAGTGAAATAGCTTCGTAAATAGGTTTCAATAGTACATACCCGTTATAAGTGGAATTGACAAGTCTAATGAATAATGGCGGTTAGTATTCACAAATACTGTACCATCGTTTTCCGATTCAAATCGATGTGATAACATTTTCTTTACTAGAGGCGTTTTTAGTACTTTTTTAAACCAGGAAATAAGTCTTTTTAAACAAGGAAATAAGTTTTGAAATGCTCCTTGAACTGAAAAAAGTGATAAGAGGTATTTTCCAACATAATGTCAATCAAACTTCTATTCAGCCTATTTTTTCATTATTTTGCTCTGCTGTGTTTTTCCTGTTTAATCTTGAAAATTATTTCTGCCACCTAGAAAAATTCCATTCAAATTTTAAAGGTCCCTAAAACTGTTTGGTGCACAAAACAAATTAATTATTTAAATGCAATAAAAAGTTAAATAGAGTGCAACAGTTTGAGGGACAAAATATTAAGATTTTTATATGGTTAATTAGTAATCTCAACACTACTCTATTAAATTATGTTGCTGAAATACACAAACCCCGATGTTGCTTAAAATATGCATGATGGTAAAACGTTGGGATTGTCATAGACATAACCAAAGTAATAACCAAATAATAAGTGTTACCAAAACTTAACCATTAGATTTCACCATACGAAATGAAATTTTTGATTTCGATAGAAATACCCCTGAAACAAATTATGAATTTCTTTTATACAAAACTGCTCCAAATCGGATAACTAAATTGAATCCAGTATTTTACTATTTTGCAATTTATTATTAATTCTTTAGTTGAGGCTTCTGAAGCATAAAAATGAATTCGAAAAACAGGATAATTTTAATTCATAGATGCTGCTGTAACTTATGTAGATATTCATCTGTGCAGTTTTTAGAAGCTGAAAAACGCAGTACCTTCAATTTTGCAGTCCATACTTGTGCAAGCTTGTGGGAGATCCACCATGTTTGGACAGAAAAGTGGAGTGTATGTACGGGACGAGTGCGGCGTAGTGGTTTATTTTGTAAGTAGTGTAGGAGCTCGGAGTGTGCGAGCTCAGTTCTCTCTTGACTCGCGAGCAGTCGTGTATATTTTTACTCTCCAAATTCATTACCTTTTCATGTCACTGAAATCATTCGGTTACCTTGTGCTATTACCATTACATTATCACTGTGCTTATAATTTGTTAATTTAAAGTTAAATTAAAGTATTAATTTATACATAGTTAAAGTAACTATTTAACTAACCTGCAACTTATTACCTACACACACATCTAGTCTATTCATATTCATATCACTATTCACATCTTATCATCTGGGGCTATCAAAACTAAAAGTTGCGAATATACCGAAATTAGCGGGATTTGTAAAACGGTTTGCCAAACTTAGGCAAGCTCACATCTGGGTGTCATTAATTTCATAATTTTATCTTCACAAATTTGAACTGGCAATTTTAATGAGCAAAGCCCGACTTGCTCTTAATACAAGTGCATGTTGGATCAAAATCAGTTTTGTTGATCATTTCAGTTTTTTTCAAGTTATTTATTTAAATGTTTTTTAACATGCCAGAAAATTTTTTGATTGACGAGGACTTAGTCCGGCATTTCAAACCATGTAAGTTTTCGTCTATATATCCTTATATTGCAGTTTTTGGTGAACACGTCCAGGTTCCTAAACGTTGGCTCCCAAAAACTGCTGAAGCTGTGTTCGAAGAAGCCGACTGAAGAGTCAAAGAGGAAATTGTTTAGGCGTGGGTCTTGAGAGACGCCTCCACAATAGGGATTATTAAGAGATTGAGGAAATGTGAGATCAAAAGAAGAATTCAGAGACGGGTTCAAACAGGGTTTTGGAAGAATCCACACACAAAAATAGTAGGCGGAGTACCGCTGGAAGCAAACTCAAGGAGGAATAGCTGGAAACGTCAACGCGAAGTGTGAAATATTTTATATATTCAACAAATTATTACAGTACTATTTATTAAGCTGTATATATAAGTATGCTATGACCGTTTTCTCTAGAAGTTGAAAAGTCGGTTAACCAAATCAAATCTGAAATTGCAAATGTGTAGTTTAGTATTTTACAATATTGAACTGAATTCAGTAGTTGTGAACTCGGTGAACATTGATGAAATGTTCTGATGCAGCTTAATGAAAGAGGCTTTGAAACGGTAAAAACTAATTTCAGATCACTTTTGGGATTTTATTACTTCCATTTGTTCAAGTTCAATTCAACTCAACAGCCACCGCAACAACCAGAATGGCACCCTTCGAAATTACGGTCGCCAGGGAACCACCGTTTACCACCCATTCTTTACTTCCCAGCACATGAACAGATTTCGAGAAACACCGTCTCGAACAGGGTGCCGTTATAATGTGATGTTTGTGTAATTTTGTGCCGTTGTAAACCCGTTCGGTTTTTAAGCACGTACCTTGCGGTTTTTTTAATTCAAAATTTTTAAATAAGCAACCCTTCACAACCCCCGCACACGAACAATCAAAGCCGTTATCATGGTACCTATTACATGACTTTGTTGCTAAAACAAAAAATGTTTTGCGGTCATGCACATTCGCTGATAGCGCCAATCCAAAAGGGGCGCAAGTACTGATTTTGATACAACCGTCTGGTATTCGGGATAATTTTTTCACTCCAAACCTTCAAAACATGTGTGGAAGCTATTGTATGTGCAAAAACAAGCATCTTGCTTTTTTCGAATAAAAGCTTTTCGAATTTTTGTAAAATTTAAATCTTTATGCGTATCTACACTAAAACCTTGACTTAACGGGACTTATCCCGATGCCCTATTTTTGATGCCTCAGAAGCTTTTAGGCTTCGTTCATAAGTACCTACCATATTGTCAACACCCGTATAGAAGGCTTGGAGACATTTTCCATTAGAAAAAACAATAAGTTTCCATTATATGGATCGCACCAGTAAACATTTATGTCATGACAATTCTGAAAGCTGAAAATTAAAATATTTCACAATATTCCGACGTCGTGTCTCATCGTTGAAAGCTCGTATACATAAAAAGCATAATAAGAAAGGGTTCCACGTACACCATATGAAATGGAATTGGATAATTCAATTTATTTATTTAAAAAACTATGAGCATTCCGAAAGTCAGCTAAATAATCTTAGGGACGAAAAAAGAAAGAACCCCAGAAGGAAACCATCTCATGGAATTTTAATTTTCATGGCTAAAAATGTCAGTGGAGTAAAGGTAATGGATTTTTTGGTTTTATTTTCACACGGATTATATTTCCAGTTGGGCCTAATTAATAAATTACACTTGTGTAAACAATGCTATGCAAAAATATTGTTGATTATAGAGAATCATGCTGTATAATCTACACTGTGTACTGTTATACATTTGGTCATGGGCAAAAACCTAAAGGACCTAAATGAATAAATACCAGAATACCAGAATACCAGTTGGGCCTAAGTGGTGCCAAATCTGACAGTTAATTTGGTAAAATCTAAAATTTGTTCGCAAAAATGAGAGCTTTAAAATAGAACAACGGAAAATTGGAATTTTTAACCTTCAACTGCTTCAGTTTCACATTTCGAGTAACATTTTGAATTAAAACGCATTTAACAATTTGCAATGCCGTCTTTGAAAATCAATGGATTGATGTTCTGCTCAAACTAAATTTTTTTATCCCAAAATCATTGTCTTCAAAATCAAACTTCTGTGAGTATCCAGGCAATATTCGTCTGTATTCAGCACAGAAGATTTCAGTTTAAAATTTTATCTGGTTCACTTGAAAATTGACAGTGCGTCCTAATTTCTCTCCTTGCTTAACCTCAACGCCGTTTATTATTTCTGTGTACACGAACCGATATCATTTATCGTAGATTGAGTTAACATCGTTGTATCCGGGAAAGTGATGGGGTGAGTGTTGACGTATTATGTGAATTTAATGTCCCCAAAAATACTTGCGTTAAATAGTATAGCGGTCTGTGCTACATAAGCAAATATAATTATCATTTCGTGGATTTTAAAAAATTCATTTACAAACACATCCGTATGACTCTATCAGCTTTCTTCTTCTGAATTTCCACAGGATTATAATTTTGGAACAAATCTTATGACACATTTTAAGTATAAAAAACATTTACGCTACGCGGAATGCACCGCACAGATTGATCTTGGAGGTCGATCTGTACGGTATTTTTAGGGTAGAGGATCGACCGATTTCACTGAAAACTTGGAGAAATGTTTACGAATTTTTTTCCACAATATCATTTTTAACAACCCCAATTTTACATTCAGTGTGATATGCATCCAAAGCTATTTCTTTAATATGTACGGGTGATTTCAACGAACTCAACAATTTACTTTTTTTTGTAAACTTTGTTCACATGTTGTTATATTATTTGCTAATTAAATGAACGGCTTCGAGCTTTTACATGAAAACATTTCACCACATGTTATTTCCAAGGTAAATTGAGTAAATGTGTATCACAAATAATTTTTCATTTTTTGTCTCACACTAGTTAATTGTTTAGCTTTTTTTGAAAGGGGAAAAATTTATTGAAAGCAAAAGCACAAAATTTTTCGTAATTATGCCATTATACAGACATTTTTCAAAATACCCAGAAAGTCTTTTTGTGTAACCAAGTATTTCAAATAAGCGTATTTGGAAAACATCCAATTTGTTTAATCACGACACCATCCCTAAAATTTTTTGCACAATCTCACCACACGTTTGAGTATGTAAAGAACAAGGTGTTGTACAAAAAATGAGTGAAGTTCATTAAATACGATAGGAATAACGGAATTTAGACAAGGGAACAAAAATTTCCCTGTAGCAACTTTCTTCGAAATTTCCTTTTATTAAAACTAATTCTTCCTCTGAAAGACTGAGCATGGTTTAATAAATTGAATAATTGTGTAGTTAACAAATTTAATTTCCACGCCATTCATAATTTTTTAAATTGGTTTTGATGACCCACCATTAGCAACCACTAGGTTGATCAGCATCCACCACAACTTGTTTATATCCAATTAATCCACAGTATCCAATTATTAAAAATTGGTTGTTTTTAAATTATTTTTTTCTAATATGAAAGTCTTTGCAATTGTCAAACGCATGAATTTATTTTTAATTTTGTTAGATTCTGTTCAGAGAAAACAACGATATTAGGAAAGTATTGAAACGACTTGAACTGTCATGAAATGGATTTGATTGAAACTGATTTCGCGCATTCATTTATTCCGTAAGAAATCTCGGAATTTAAAGGACAATGTTTTCCTTAATTCTTAACTGGTCCAGTTTTGAACTAAAAAATAAACTTAAATTCTCAAATGTATTTTCATGGTTAATAAAAATAACATGGGAAATGATGCCATCAAATCCTTGGACTACAATGAAGATATTCTAAGGCTCAAATAATTATTGTTACCTCGTAATAATAATTATTTATTTAGGCAGAATATTTTGTGTACGTAATAATTCTTCACTAACTAATAAATATTATTAGCTCTTCCCAAAGAATAGAACCTCGTCGTCGGGTCAATTACACTTCAAAACAATAATAATTCCAGTAACATTTGTAACAAAATGTAAAGTCTATGCAATCAAGTGCGTACTAAAAACAAGTCCTCATCCTGTGAAGAACTTCTGACTGCTTCAATGTCATAATCATAATGCTTCACCATACAAAACCGCTGCCTCAACTCCTCACTATACACTACAGATATTTCTGAAAAAATTCAACCGTATTTTAAAAGCTAATCACATTCCAAGAAAACAAGACTTGAAAAGTTGAGGCGATAAAAACAAGATGAGCGAAGGGAAGAAACAGGGGGAAAAGTGTAAACATTGCAAATACCGCTCAATCCGACCCGACCACCTGGAAACTCATGAGAGTGCCCATATCATCTACAACCACCCGTACGACTGTGAATTTTGTGACTACAGCTCAAGAAGCACCAATTTACTGGTCGTCCATGAACGGAGTCACACAGGAGAAAAACCCTACAATTGTACATTTTGCGACTTCAGTGCAGCCTCTTCCGGCACTTTGTACAATCACTCAAAAACTCATAGTAGTGATAAACGCCATAAAAGTGGGATTTGTGACTACAGTACTATATTGCTTGCTAACCTCCGTCGTCATCAACTTATTCATACGGGAGAAAAGCCCTTGAAGTGTCAATATTGTCATAATTTCCGGACCGCACATTCCGGTGCTCTCCGAATTCATGAGCGAATTCACACGGAAGAGAAACCCTACGAGTGTCATCTTTGTTCCTTTAGGTTCCGCCAAAGCAGTCATTTACGGGGACATGAAAAAACTCACAGGGGAGAGAAACCCTTAAAGTGCAAAAATTTTTAAGACTCACCATAAGACATAATACTCTCTGCGAGAACATGAAAGAAAACGTACTGGGGGAGGGGTAACCCTGAAAACGTGGAACTCATCCCGGCAGTCAAGAAAAATGGACTTGTTCATGTACAGGCAAACTATTCCGTTGTACTCATACCATACTAAAATTTTCAAACGGGATTTAACGAGATTTTTTGAAAAAATTTATAAATCGTATCCTTTTTCAAGGATATCCGACAAAAATTTGTGCCATATAAGACAAAGCTATGGATAAAATACAGTTGGAAAATAAAACATGGAAGCAAAATTCCCGAATATTTTCTAGAAAATATTTTATTTTTTAATGTTTTTTTAAAACTCCTAGAATTATTTAAGCTTGAAAATTTGAGCTAAATTTTGGAAAATATAACAATATTTTCCAAGCATGAATTGCCTTAATTTTGATATGCAATTATTAACCAAACATTATTGAAATAAATTATTCCGGAATATTTCTTATTTCCGGAAAATATTCAATTCAATTCAATTCAATTCATGACTTTATTAACGTGTTATTTCCAGTTCAGTACATAAAATGACTGTTCTCC
>JAQFXU010003059.1:0-17731 GCA_034693705.1 Spatulosminthurus flaviceps | reverse complement strand
ACAAATTGCTATTGTTTGTACCACTTACTAAATTCCCATACAAAATCCCCATGTACCACTTACTAAAGAATAACCAATAGGCCGACGCCCCATAAATCATTTTGGCTTGACTCGCCTAGTACTAGTACTTATTACAATTATACGCCATCATTATTGGACGTTTGATTGTTTGAAAGTTGAGGTAGGCTATTGAGCAAGTAGATCCTTGCAATAGTAGAACATTGAATAAAAATGTATAGGTGTATACATATGTGTATATACTTATGCAGATACGATAACTCTCTAACTATCCAGCCGGGGTCTATAGTCTGTATGTTGAGACGTTCTTGAGTGTGTCGATGTCGATTCCAGAAAGGAGATTCACGATTCACGTGACGAAATGTTAGGCAAAAGCGAATGTGTAGTCAATCAATAATCAATAGTGTGTCTTTATTGAGTTTTCAATAAAAGTGTACTGAAGGTGAATTATGGATTAAATCCGGACCGAGAATTAGTTCCTCTATTTTTTCGTGCCCTGTCTAATAATTTGCTCGGGATCTTATCCGGAAATTGAGTTTTTTTTGCATAAATCCCTGTCTATGTTGGATCCTTACACATGAAATTGCTGTCGAGAATCGTAGTACTATTTGAGTTTGAGTCAGGGTGCATGTGCAAAAGCAGAGTGGATCCTGCCGTTGAAATTGTATTGTAATTATCGACGGTTCTCCTTCTCCTTTTAGGTGATTGACCTCTATTTTGATAATGCAGAGTTTGGTGGTGAATTATTAAGTACTATTTTGGGGGAATTCCTTTATAACGTGTGATCACAGAGGAAATTTTAGGTAGAAATTATCTGTAATTATAATTGTGGTTCCTTTAAACGATATAATAAATAATAAAAATAATTGTATTCTAATGGTGTTTGTCTGTCGTTTCTTTAGATCGTTTTCCTGGTTTTTGAAGGAAGAGGATGGAATTAGTACAGGATATCGGATTGGGGATAAATATTTTGCGTCTAATTACATAAACAGCACTTGGCTCAGGGGTATATTGCCTAGGAAGTTTTAGTCTTAATGATCTTGAGCTTGAGGGAAGTAGATAAGTAGAATCTTGAGGGAAGTTAAAGGAAAAGTTTTGAGTAGAGTGGTGTTTAATGGAAACTTTGATTGTAGTGGCTATCGTGGTATTACCTATGGGTTGCTGATCCAAGTGGAAAGGATTACGACAACACAGTCTTCATTGGTAATAATTTTCTGACCGGAATCCCAAATCAGTTATAAGATGATGCGAAGCTAGTAGTAAAAGACGTGAGCTCCCTTTTGAATGTGGATTCCTCGTGTTTTTCCCTTGAGGAATTTGAGTTAATTTTATGTCCACGGTCGTAGCCCTCGGTCATTTTTGTGAAGTTCATGGTCCCCGTTTAGTTTTTTATACCATAAGAAATAATAACGAGCCCCAGTTCGTGAGTCAGTGTCCGGACTTGAAATTCTGTTCGGGCTGTAAAGCACCACTATTAGAAGGTTATATCTCGACGGTTCAGACTGTTCATAGTACTCCGACGCAAACCCCTTCCGAGTCACCGCTGGAAATTAGCGGAGGGCCCGGAGGTCCAGCTAATCATAATTTGTCCTCGAGCTCGTCTGGCCAGAGCGTTCGAACAGCTCCTTTTCATTCCTCTGCCAGTAGGCGTCGGACGTCTTCGAACGTTGTAATTGATGACGGAGTCGGAAGTGCCAGCCCTGCTACAGCAACTTCAACAACAAATCCAGCAGGAGCAACCAAATATTATTGCAGTCACAGTAATTACGATCACTCACATCTATCCCATCTACACACCTGTATCGCTCGAACGCTCTCATGTGAATTGAGTCCAAGTAATTCCGTAGCGTTCACTTCCTCGGAAATCTGGGTCATTGGAACTGCTTTTTCCCTTAAGGACTCTCAGGCACGAGGGTTTCATCGTCGGTATTGCTTAATATTCACATTCTTACCAGACTCAAACGTCATTTGCACTGGGATAGGTCACGCAACAGCGCATTCCGCAGAGACAAGGACGGGAGCGAAAGCAATACCACCGCCACCACCGCCAGCAAAAAGCAGCATTGGAAAAAGTCGTGGAAATCCTGGTCCAGGACGATCAGGCAGGGATGACTACTATTCAGATGGAGATTTTAAGAGTTCGGGAAGCAACTACTACCCGTCTTTAGTTCCTTATTATGAGTACATCACTGAGGAGTTTTATAACGTTGCCAAGAGCTTGCAGTCAGAGTGTGAGAAGGTGTATTTTAAAGAACAGTCCGTGTCACCTCAAAGAGCTATACGTTTAAGTACACTTTTGGACGGGTCTTTATCAACTGGAGGTCCCTCATCCTCGGCCACAGTTCCTGGTGCCACCCGCGGAGGTGCCAAAGTTTTTACTCGAAATCATTCGACAGGTGCCGGAGCACGGAGTTTACCACTTCTCACGTCAAATCCGCACGTTTTTCTTGATTTGCACGAAAAATTTGCTCGAATTCTTCATCATGTCGACTTATAGTTTTTTCTTTACTCGGATTCTGAAACTCCAGAACGGATTTTGTGTTCAGTCACGCAGGGTTGCACGTTCGCCACATTTCAGTTTCAAAATATGTCGTTCTGTGCATTCTTATAATAATAATGAGACTAATTTATTTCCATTGAAATGTGGCGGTGCTCAGCAACTTCCGTCAATATATACACGCTCAATTTCGTATAATCGTTCAGAATTACAAGAATCGGGTAACCAGCAAATTGCAAAGCCTAGTCTCGTTAGTATTACAAGCTTGGAGGGAAAAGGTGCGCCGACGGAACGACCTGAAACAGTTTCTGGTGTGGAGAAAGTAAATAGTTACGACGATGAGGATGTCAAAATGGCAAAAGAAGAGATTTGGAATGCTACACCTGCTATTCAGCGGTCTTACAACTTTGCGCCGTACGCTAATGAGTCGGAAGTTATACAGAAATTTGTTGATTTAGGGGTTGAAATACATCACTGGGAGAGAAAGTTTGGGATTCCAGAGTTTGTTTTGAAATTAGATTTTGAAAAGAATATCGTTCCGTATATTAAGTAAGTTTTAGGATTTATGATTTAGCATTGACAAATTATTTTGTAATCTTTGATCAAAGGTCCACTTATAACTCCTAATTAATCACCTGTTGCGTATTTATTTTGGTTACAGGTTTCTTTGCGATCATGGAGTGCATCCTGATGATCTGGGAAAGTTCTTTACTAAGAATCCCTTTATTCTTAAAGAAAGCATAGAAAATCTGGAAATGCGTATTGCCTATTTGCGTTCGAAAAAGTTTGAGGAGGAATCCATAGCAAGTATTATCAGCCATAATTGTTTTTGGTTGTCTTTTTCGTAAGTGAAAAATTTCTGCCTGTTTACTCATAAGCTCATTTTCATGCTATTTTTTCTTGGTGGGGCTTTATATCCACGCTGTTGTGTATGGATTGAATATATTAAACTTTTTGTGCATACTGTGTTTGATTGTTTTTTGCAGGACGAAAAGGATTGACAGACGACTAGGTTTTTTTCAAGAATATTTTGCATTGACTGGTGCTCAAGTTCGACAGCTGGCCACAAATGGACCAAAGCTTATCACGGATAAAATTGATCATGTTAAAGAAGTTACGTTCACCTTGAAAGAACAATGTGGTTTTGAACCTGATGAAGTTAAAGAACTACTGTTAAAGTCGCCTATTATATTCAGAAAATACAGTGAGTGATAATTTAAGTATCTGCAGTTCAGGCTGTGTAGGTAGGTTAGGGATTGGATGGGATGCCGTGATAACACGCAGTGTGTATTAATATTTTAAATGTTTGATTATATTCACAGGTCGTGACAACATCTGGCAAAGATTCAACTACTTGCACAATGAAGTAAAATTCACACATGAGCAAATTCTCAAATGGCCTAAAATCCTTACAACCAACAAATCACGCGTGAAGGCACGCATCGGATTTTTGCAAAGTATTGGTCGTGCTCAATTCAATCCTGAGAAGCCCAGTTTTGTTTCTATGCGAGACATTTATGAGAAGGATGATGCAATATTTGCCACACATGTAGCGGGTAGCAGTGCACAGAAATTTAATGAGTATTTAAAATCTGTATAAAACTGTGGTGTGGAAACGATTTTAGGAATATTATGTTTCATAATTTAAGTATGCTTCGGTGTTTTTGCAGATTCTGTGAAATCTTTAGTTGTTTATTAGTTAGTGTTACTATATATTGCTGCTACTTTTCAAGTGCTAATTATTGTATTTAGTATTTAGTAAATGAAAGTTAGTGATTCCGGTAGCATTCATGGTATATCAGGTCAAGCATATACCCACAATTACATCATAGACCGTAGTAACATGCTATTTTTGATGGTGAGTGCGTTTTGGGCAGACAATTTGTATCTGTGTTTTTATGTTTTAATTTTGTCAATATTTTTTACTACACAACTTGGTAGCTTTGACATTGGAAAAAATCTTTCAAACTGATAGATATAGTTTAATTTAAAATTTTTATTACAATAAATTCATTAAAAGTACATCAGGCAGGCACTAATACTTGATATTTCAAAACTAAAGGCCTAAAAACAATAATAATACTATTGTACACATTGAATATCAGAGTAATTATTAATTATTCGAGGTAGTTATATTCTTGTGCAAAATAAAATCGCATATTGTAAATCTATAGAAAAGTTAGATCATCGCATTAATTGTGAATTAGTATGTATTTACTTGCATTATTTAAAATAATGTTTGGGTCTGTGTCGCATTTAAGTAACGTTAGATTCCTTGAATTCCTTCAGTGATTGTGTGGTATTGATGTAGTATGTCCTATTTTATTAAGTTACCGATGGTTGGTGCAAAGCACCTGCACTTGCTTCAAGATATTAGTTACTAGTAGTAGCATACTGTACAATTTATTTTTCAAGTCCAGTTAATAGTAATGCAAATGCATATTTAATTTTTTTTATCACAAACAGACAACTATAATACCATTGCTGGAAATATCATAAATTCCTGTACGAATTATTCAAGTGTAATAACATAATGAAACCATACCTACCATAATATCTTTCATTACACATACTTTCTTGTATTTTCTGTAAAAGTAAGTTGTAATTTATTCTTATAGTTACAAGTTACAAATATAATTGTATGAATTTATGTAAACAATTGTATTTATAATTATATATGTAATACTGCAAGTAATTAGGTATGTTGTAAATATTTATTATTATTCTGTTTCGGCATAACTTTTATTTATAACTTAAGCCTGGGTTGTGCGGAAAGCACAATGGTTGAACCTCCGGAATGGAATGTATACTCTAAATGAAATGAAGATTTGTTCAAGGAGTAACTCATTAGTTAGGAACAAAAATTTACTTGTACTAGACAAAATGATGTTGACGTAGTTATACAAGAAGTTATTTAATCTTCAGGGGTTACAGATTTTGTAGAATTGATGTGGTCAATTAAATTGCATTTAATGTTCAGTAGACAGACACAACATTGTGATAGATGAGACCATATTTAAATATTGTAGCCTTTAGTTTCACTTGCGTATTCACACACATTCAAATATCCATGTATTCATCAATGTATGCTTCTACACAATTTTTAATGTAGTTATCCACAGTAAGAACACAAGGTGCAATAGATAGAATTGTTAGACATATTTAGATCCAACGTGACAATGACGTATATTAGTGGTTAAAAGCTATGTGAAATTTTATGAATGTACATCAGGAATCGCCGACTAACATACTAAAAGCTCGTTCAGTATGCCCTAATGTAGAGGCAAACACGTTGTTCACAATCTCCTGAAAGAATAATTACCTGGAACGCTGGAACAAGATTTCTGGTCATGGTAACCTCATTAAACTATTAATAATATGCGGAAGTAATATTCTAATAGAATTTAGTAATAAAGTTAATTGAAGACATAAAACATTACATTATGGTTATGAAGGTAAAATTAAATGGCTTGGGTCAGTATACTAAATATGCTGTGCCACTGATAACAAAATGGTGCGATATATGAGATTGAATAAAAGAATGAATAAATTTAACATTCACAAGGAAGCCTAAATCTTACAAATATAGATTACTGTTGAAATAAAATTTTCTTAAACATGCTCAAAATACCAGTTTTTAAACTAAAATCTGATACAACGCGACGATGCGGAAATAGCTTTTAATGGATATTTACTCATTTATTGCAATTTGCAGATTGCAGCATTATGTTATACCTTACGAAATGCATTATATAAAATGTGACACTCATTTATCTTAACTCATTCCAAATCACTTTCTAACGGCATTAAAACACTTAAATTTAATAGTTCTCAATTCTGATTCTCAATAAAAGCTTAAATAAACTAAAGGTCACATTTAACAGGAACCACGAACGAACAGCACAACAGGATAATAAATATTGCATTTCTGAAATACTATATATAAAATGTTAGATTTTAAAAAAATGCTTTTTTCAAACGAAATGGTACATCCATAAAATTGAACTTTTCAGTTTGAAGATTATCCAGCTTTCCCAATTTCCAGTTTCTTGAGAACCTTTGATGACTTGTAAATGGTTGAGTCGATGAGACCAGCCACGGTAAATACTCCCCCAATAATTGCACACACGCCAGTTGCAAAATGCCCAAATGACCTTTGAAATAAAGCGACCAGTAGATAGTACAAAGTACAATCATCACCATATATTATAGAATATAGCGCCAGAAAATATAACAATTTACACTCTACCTAGATTTTTCTGTCATTTTCACCATAATTGGGGATATCTCGTACGAAAAGAACACTCCGGGCATACCAGCCTCTCCTGAAAACGAGC
Source organism: Spatulosminthurus flaviceps (assembly GCA_034693705.1). Taxonomy (NCBI): domain Eukaryota; kingdom Metazoa; phylum Arthropoda; class Collembola; order Symphypleona; family Sminthuridae; genus Spatulosminthurus; species Spatulosminthurus flaviceps. Next base: position 10,879 of record JAQFXU010003059.1, on the reverse strand, counting down.
TCACGACTTTTTGATGTCGGGTTGTGGAGAATTGATTTGTAAATATGGACGTACCATCCAGCTTTTCGTAGGTCATTGGTACAATTTTCAAGTAATATTGAAACATTGTCGATTCTGTGAAAAATTTATGGTGAACAATCATTACTACACATCTATTGAAAACCACATAAAAGCAATGCAATTCCAACAAAAAATTGCACTGGGCTCAGCCGGGATTTGAACCCGGGACCTCTCGCACCCGAAGCGAGAATCATACCCCTAGACCACTGAGCCTTGGATGGCAATGAGACCAATAATACCGTCCTACGTTTTACACAAACAGAGGTACGGTAGTTACCTTCATATCCAACACTCCAGTCTGTATATTCACTGACTCACTCATAATTATTTACATACTCATAAACATGTAAAAAGTACAATAAATTCTTAAAACCTCAGATAATAAATCCTCCAGATATGACATAAGTTACAATACCGTGGCAAGCTTCACATTTCAAACTGTTCAAAGAATTCTTCTCAGTGCATTAAACATCTATCTATGGTGTACTTCCCACAGTTCTCAAAGTAAACAGCACGAGCACACTTCTGCACTATATAGTGCGTACTCTTTTATTGTATCTGCCCTGCCTAATATTCTCCAGCCTCCATGTAATAGCAGAAACCCCCTTCACCCATTATAAGCGAAAAGTGAGACTAAATGATTTTTACTATCCATTTGCTTAACGCGGGAGATGTAAACTATATAACGTAGCAGGGTGCAGGATCGAGTGCAGGGTATAATATTCGATCGAAAAGCTTTTTCAAGTGTGCTATGTAATTATTGTCATTGGAATTTGAAATATTTAACTTCACCATTTCTGTTTCACCACCCGTCCGCTGTTGAGTATCACCGTCACACTTGACTGAGTTCCCGAAGCAGGAAGTAAGCTTATGCAATTCCTACAATAATTACTCCAGTCTTAAAAAATATTATACTTCATGCACTAAAGTTTGTAGCGTGTAACTTAGTTGCAAATCTTGTATGTTTAGAAGTCATCAAAACTCTCGGAAACTGAAATCCTTAAAATGCCTGTTCCACAAGGAATGCTTGGAGGATCCCGTCAACAGCCAACTTGTTTTGACCGAATCAAAACCGGATTCATATTAGGATTTTGTATTGGACTAGCATCAGGAGGTATTTTTGGAGGATTTTCCGCTTTAAGGTAATAAGGACAAAGATACTTTTGAGTAATACTTAATTTCTGTTAGTGGAAATTTCCGCTAGTGGTATTCTGGAGAGAATCGAGAGACATACTAAAAGTTCAAGTGAAATAATTGTTTTAATGTTGAAGGTATGGAATGCGTGGAAGAGAGCTCATAAATAACGTGGGGAAGGTAATGATTCAAGGAGGAGGATCGTTTGGAACCGTTATGGCCATTGGCACAGGCATTCGCTGCTAGCTTTAGCTTTGATGCCGAAAATTGGGGTAGAAGTAATAGAAACTTGTGCTACTTTTAGAGCTGATAGTACTGATAAATGATGAGTAGATTTGGCAAGCAGATAGCAGATCCTATGTGAAATGTGTGAATCGTCGAACTCAACTAATTAAATGTAAAGCACTACTTTTCTAATGTCGAATAAAACATTAATATTACCTTCAGTTGCTATACCCTGGATTCCGTCGACTGGGTTCGTTTTTCCTGTTAACATAAGAATGTACGATACTATATATTAAACAGTGTGAAGAAACCTTAGATATTTTGTCTGAATTGTGTTTTTACATCTACATACATAGCGGTTTGTTAAATGTATTATAAAAACGAATCTTGTATTTATGTAATAAACTCATTACGGAGCTACAAGAACAACATTTTCAGAATACGTTTTTTCAATGCTGAGAGGTTCTTCAAGAATAATTTTTAAGTTGGAATAGTTATCTTGGAAAACCTCACAAGCTGACATGCTTGACATTTTTAAGTCGTGTTCAGGGTTGCAAGATTAAAATTTGGAAAGTAGTTATCAGAAATAATGACGCTAGAATATACATATCTGGGAGAAAATTTTGCTCACCTGGTATATTCTCACCAAAAGTCAAGCTCTGAATTCGGTGAGTCATATTAAATTGACTAGAGCTAAAAGGCTGGACATCATGAACTGGAATAAGAAAAATTATTTTTTTAAGTGGAACCCCCCTTGTGAATCTGAGAGACAAAACACGGGGATTGAAACTAAATCTTACCATGTACATGATTCAATGAGAAGCTTTTCCCAGGGGCAATGTGGAAACTGCCCGAGACTTTATTAACTTCTAAATAACCGTAGAGCTGACATCCTTCATCGAAGACGTTTTGTAGCTCCTTGGCCATACTAGCACATTGAGCGATATCCTGATGACTCTTCAAGGCCCATCCTTTGAGCCTATAGGCTTCTCTGACTTCTTCGCAGGTGTTGCAACATTTATAGTGTTTCGATTCGGCTCCGTAGCAACTTCCACATTCTTTTTTGTCGACTGCTGTACTTTCGGTTGTAGATGTCGAGCTTTGCTGACCTTCACCTTCCTTTGCACCACCATGATCATGGCCATGGACATCTTCTTTGCTTTCTTTCTTATGTTCATTCAAAACTGTGAAAACAAACAAAAATATTCATGCGAGGCTTATTCTTGCTTACCCGAAATACTGGGCATTTTGTTGGAATCATATTAATTCTTTATAAAGGGCTCCAATGCAAACTTTTAACAGTAGAATCGCCTACTATCGTAAAACTTCAGGAAATCTTTGAATGCTTGTGAATGAGAAACTCAGTTAGGTCACAAACCTCATAAAATTCGAAACCATATTCAACCCAATAATAACTTACTGACTGCAGTCGCCGTTTCCTCTTTGGGATTTCCGTTGACATCCAAACTCTTCTTAAAAATATTATGATCAAAGGATGTTTGCTGCTCACCGGATGAATCCATAATATCCATACTTAAGTCTAATACAAGGAAAGAGTCAACAATAATTGGTAAAATTGTTATGCGAAACGTACAAATTTTTCAAAATAAATAAAATTAGACGTACACGAGCAAGACACCTTTGGAAATACAATATCAATGTTTATACGCAGCTTGTGAGATCGGCTGGAATCAACGAACAGTTCTTCCTGGATTCTTGGAGTGCAGAAGTCCATTAACTACATGACATAATGACCCTTCTACATTCAGAAAAGCTTTCTATGCAAATAAAAATTATACGACAACAAAAAAAAAGAATCTCACCTCCGATATAAAGAGAAAGCACATACAAACTGTGCTAATGATTGTCACTGAAAAAAGGAGAAAGCATAACCAACCATCAATACATTCTTGCACTTTCCCAATGGAAGGTTTTTCCCAACATATAAAAACTACACAATACCAACGAAATATGTCTGGTGAAATTTACCTGCTCCTCCACCAAGCGTTTTGATTCTGAAATCCTCAAGGGGTTTCGGATAGGCGTCAAAATCCCTCAACCGCTCCCATAATGCTGATGACATTTTTTCTGCTAAATTAATTCAGCAATATATCCACTCCTTTGACTAATAAATCCTTCAAAACAATACATGCAAGAAGCAAATCTTTCTTTGCCCTTTCGTATGTGTAATTTTAAGCTAGAATCCTCACAGTATAAAATAAAGAAGCCAATAATTTTAAAATCCTGGTAAATCTACGTGTGTGGTCTTTTGTGGAACTATGTAAACATAGATTAAATATTTTATTTAATTTTTACAACATTGACATCAAATTCCAATTTCACTCTATGTCACAGATTTCAGATTCAACTACCAATTAAATCCTTGCAAGTATTTACTTCGTCAGTACATTTGTAACTATTTAGTGTACGAAGTTAGACACTTTCACATATTGTCACTGATTTTTGACGTCCACTTTCAGAAACACCTCGTAATTCACTAGACAAGGAATAACAGCTGCACACGTAGTGCAATATGTATTTTAACAGTATGTATTACTTTGCTTTCTTATGCGGAAATATTGAGACAGGTCAAACTGCGTGACTTTTCCCGCTTGACTTGTAGAACTGGGGTTTGCCCGAGGCCATTAATGAAAGGAAACTCACCGGTTCATGGAGCTATTCTCTTCTACGGAACTTCAGTCTGTTTTTTAAAAGAAAATGGCACTAATTGGGCATGAGAAAAATTGTTTTTCGTCTCTTACGTCTTCACACCGACGTCAACTTTTAATGTATACCTATGAAGTGGTACTCGCGGATTTTGATGTGATGGGTACCGTTCGAAAGCTCTTGGCGAGAGCTTTTCTGAGGTACTTACCACATATATATTTGTGTGGGCCCCAGTTTTCGAGGAAAAATTGGAGAAGTTACGTTTAGACACATGCAAAATACGATACGATTTACCCCCAAATTAACCCCGAAATTATAATCGCCTGTTACTTTTGAATGTTCATATCAATTGCAATAAAATTTGACAATTCTGAAAGCACATGTTTCAGGCTGTTAACATTGGTTTCAGTCATTTTCGGGTTCACCCAAATAACAATACATGAAATTTTGTGCGTAAAATATCCCCGCACATTTTCAATTAGTTCGGCAAATATGGCCAATTACATTTTTGATGTTTCAATTTAATTAAATTTTCCTGAAAAAGTATATGCAAATAAATTGATCCTAAAAATACCAAAAACCTTGTGAATAATATTTTAGATGACGAATTCGCGAATTCTATATTCGAATTCATTGTTTCTCAAAAATTGAATAGTAAATGAGAGCTAATAATGTGTGCATGAAGGAAGAAAGTAGGTGCACATTTTCCGGATCCGGACCCATATGGTGAGGTCGTACATACACACTGTCTAACGTTCCAGAACGCTGAAATCCAAATTATCCGAAACGAGCTACATGCAGACATCGCTTATACGTGATTCAGCATGTACTATCATGCATAACCGATTACTGCAGACAGCGCCCGTTTCACCGGCTTGACCATGCAGGTCCTCCGGATCCCGGGCGAAGGACCCATCTGGTCCTCCGGATCCTGCAGGACATCTCTACCCGGGCGAGGCCCCGCTAAACCTCTCCCCTGGCTGGCACTCCTGGGGGGTTATTCTCGAACAAAATTTACGATATCGTAACTTACGATATCGTAACGACTTACGATCACGACTTGCGATGGTCTTACGATCTTAAAATTTTGGTATTCACGAACAAGATCGTAAGGTCATCGCAGCTAAGATAATTTTTACGATCGTAAGTCCCTTTGATCGATGCTACGAGCGTTCCTATTGGCTCAGAGAGATATCGTAAGTTACGATTTTTCAAGAATCGCAACTTTCATTTTATACACATAATATAAGTTGGAGGCGCGCTGATGCATCATCATAGGCACCATAAGGGCGAATCGGTGCATTAATTCTCTCCAATTTCTTGTTTTACATTTTTTAAATTACTGTAGGGGTTTACTGTCAAAAAAATATCTTAAGCCTTCACGGGAGTAGTTCATGGCAAGTAACTATATTGTGCATTAATTTAATGGAAAACGAGCCAATTTCTAATTCCATTATTCCATTAATTATTTCTTCTTTTTTACATTTTGATGCTTATTCGAATTATTACTAAGCGCTGAGTGATGCAATTTTTAGCTAATCATAATTGTGTAGTTAAGTTTTGCTCATTAGTGCTAATTTCATTGATCGTGTTGCTCACGCAATAACAAAGGCGTTGGAGTTCGTAGACTCAAATTGATAAAATTTTAATCTACAACAGAATTTTGTTTAGAATTTAATGGTGAAAACCAAAATCACCTATTATAGAAATCTTTCACAGGAAGTCACGCTTTGGTTTGGTACCACTAATACGTCCATAATGTGAAATTTGTTGGGTGTAAAAAAATCTCCACAATTTTCTGAACATTTTATGGTTTTAAGAATTTTCCATACGTTGGCACACTTCTTGCAGCTTCGTACCATCCCCCTTGAAACTTTACAATTTCTTGTTTTGTCCCGAAACGCAAAATTCGGTTTTAAACTGTTTCGGCTAAAACGTACAATGCTTAAAAAATATTCATTCATGCAAACGAATGCACTGCAAGGTAAATGTCAGTAATTACTGCATTCATTTGCAACTAATTCTGCCAGAGAATGGGACTTACGAGCGATCGTAAGTACTTACGACAGCCCTTGGGTTGGCGTAAAGTTACGCCAAAATTTGGGAATTTATCGTAACTTACGATCCTTAAATATTTTTGTGAATACCAACTATCATAACTCAGAACTTACGATCTGACTTACGATCGTAAGTCTTTCGAGAATAACCCCCCTGGTTCCCGCTGCTGGTCTGCCTTCGTGGTCCCCACTGCTGGTGGGTCCCGTTGGACCTTGAGCTTATCCCAGGTCCTCTTCCCACGTCGTCCCGAGGAAGACTGGTCCTCAGATCCTGCAGGACCTCTCTACCCGGGCGAGGCACTTTTGAACCTCTCTACCCTGGCAAGGTCCCGCTGAACCTATCACCTGTCTGGCAGTCCTGATCTCCTCTGCTGGGCTGCCCTCGTGGTCCCCACTGCTGGTGGGCCTCGTTGGACCTGGAGCTCATCCCAGGTCCTCTTCCCACGACGTCCAGAGGACGACTGATACAACTGCTCTGATGTCTGGCCTTTTATACTCTCAGAAAGGGTAATTTAATATAAAGTAGCTCATACTCTTCCTCCCATATCTTAGGTCTGGGTAAAGGTAAAATTTAATGTGGGTGCAATTCTGAAAGCTGTTAATGCACTCTTTAAGAATGTGCGAAATTCAAATCTCTAAAATGGAAAGAATAATTTCTAGGCCTTGAAGTGAAAATGGAACAATTTGGCGCGAAACCGGTTCATTCAAAAATCTGAATTTGACATCAAATCTTGCAGGGATTTACAGATTAGACGCCTTTCCCATCAAATTGCGGCCCCCAATTAAAAGCATAAATTATGCGCCTTCATAACTGCTAACTATCATTGCAATTGGTTAGGGGGACCAGAAGTTAAAGACGATGAAAGTTTTGGGGATAAAATATCCTATTTTTGCATGTATTTAAACGTAATCTTTGCCATTCTTTTTCTCGAAAACAAAGGCTGACGCAGATATACGCTAGATACCATTGAAAAGCACTCGCGGAGATTTTTCCAACGGTACATATTATTATATTAAAATCGGAGGGTACCACACGCAACCATCTCATTGTAAAACAATAGTTCGCCCATTCAGTTTGGTATGTACTACTGGCAATTAATTTGCATGGCTACACAACTTTTAAAGCAAATAAAGGCCAGCCTACTGTCGGGGCAAAATAATTTTAGCAATAAGTAATTATGACGTCGACAGGTGTGCACTGCAAGAGCGAATCACGTTTCGTAAAAGGCCAGGTGAGGATGCTGTGATTGGCTAATCACACTTTGCACGTGACAACTCACCAACGGCCGACACTAATTTAATCTTGCCTCGAGAGTAAAAAAAATCTCAATCGTGTCTGTAAATACCTCTTCCATTTGTTTTCATACTCCTGCTTACACACACTTTTTGATGTCATCGTATCTATATACGAAAGAGTATTTGTTCTATTTGACTCTATTGGTCTACTGCATGGAAATGCACTTTAGGCCCATTTGACGCAAATGATTATAATGCATTGAAAAATAATTTTTTCCATATTTAAATGACACGTTTGAATTTTGGTCAAAAACCACGCGAACACGACGATGGGAAATATGCTATATTGTGCACGGGTAAAATCATGGGAAAAACTTTTACAGCGCATTTAAATACCGGGTAGGATGACATGATGACGTGATCAGATAATAACTACTTTAATAAAGAGCACTTCCTATTATAGCTGGAGAAAAGGTTCAATTTCCGTTATACAGGTATAGATAAGTTCTATATCTATAAAAACGTTTATGGACATGCATTGCTTGCACTACTCCTAAACTCCTGTTAGTCCTTTTGAGTCAACAGTCAACAGTGTGACTGTCTAAAACCGCTTTTAAACCGCTCTCACTCATAGGGTCACTATACTTCATCATACTATCTCAGTAATTGTAAAGCCTACTTATATAATTACATACGAATGTTAACTTCAGTAAACAGTCTTTCCTTAGGTGATCGTTTTAAAGTACTTTCTCAAATATATTAAGGGAATCGTTGGTAATGTAGTATGTACAAAACGTTTAAAAGTCAGCTAAACCTGCATCATTTCGTGCTCAAGGTTTTCTTTTACATATATACTCATCCACGTTATGAACATTATCCCCGTTGCTTGTTTTCCTGACAGTCTGACAGCGTGTAAATATTCAAGTAAAAATAACTTCAAATCATTATTTAATCAACAAAGACAATGGGCGCGTTAGTAAACTCATACTCATACTGTACTGTAGCCAGTAAATGCCTGCCTAGACTTTTGTAGCTACCAAACTAGCAATATGGAAGTATTAACCGCTTAATAAGTCACCCGCCGCCTTATTCTAAACCGGACCAGCGAAAAACAGCCTCGCTTCCTGAGCAACCACGCAAAAGTGACGCTACGATCAGGGAAAAACTGCGGTGTGGCCGTGCTGTTAAAGCCGATCTTTAGCCGACGAGCATAACCGCGCTGTTATTTTGCGCCGCATTGTATACATGTGGCGTGGCTATACATTTCTAGAAGATTAGATTTTCTTTGGCTGACCGTGTTTCATTATCAGTGGTCACACGTGGAGTATAAACGTAGAAAGTCTAGCAGTGTGACCAGGCACGCCATGTAAGTCAACTGAATTTACTGTTTACAAAAGTAGTAATTATATTAAACTTACAGATTTTGAAGAGCCTAAGAGTGAGAAGTCAATTGCCGGGGTGAAAACAACTGAAGGTTATGTCCAGCTGCAAGGATCGGAATTTTTAAGTATGTACACACATTTACATTGATTGATCAAGGTAGGTAGTAATCGTGGTAATAGTGTACTGCTAGTGAAAAATATTTTCCAATCATTATTCTTTGATTATGATGAAGAGTATTACATTCCATGATATATTCATTTTACAGGATAGCGTGCAAGGCTGTTAACAATCCGAGGTCTACTTGAGGTTTGCTTAAGTCATTCCCTCAGTTGGAAATTTGGAAAAAACATCTGATTCACTCGAAAACGGCGGCAATGGGCTCAAACGTTTCGGTTGTCAATGAAACGAATCAGAATCTTCACATTTGCTTGAAACAAGTGTCGCCACTGTATTTCGAAAATTATGTGAAACCAGGGCAGTCAATAAGTAGAGATGTTGGAAAAGTTTGGTTTACCATAGAAGCTAGATTGGCTTTTGATAAAAATGAGTACTCGTAAGTTCCAAATGAACAGAATGTACCAACAGTACCAACATTTTAAATGCTAAAAATTGTATCATTTTATTTTCAGGACAGGGCAAAGTGTGTTAGAAGGTTTTCTATTCTCAGGTGCCACAGTAATGAGCATTCTAAGACCTGGAGTACTCACGGCAGGCGCTGCTGGAGCTGTCGGTGGAATTGCTGCAAGTAATAGTGGGGGAGTGATTTGGTCCCCGGGTTGGTATATGGGTTACGATCGTCGTGTGGAAATTCGTTGCAAAGTTGTACCTACGTTAGAAGGACACAATAAGGAGAGCGGTATTACGGAAAAGAGAGTGGGAACTGGCGGAATACTGCAGTTCTATATTGTTGAAGTATGCCCTTCCAAATGTGGACGAGAAAGCAATGGCAGATGTGTTAATTGCTCGTGAAGATCGTATTCTAATCTTGTATTTATATTTATGAACTATATGAATGTGCTTTCTCCTGAAATTTGTTTATGTATTGACTGATAACGTGGTTATACTTGTTATTGTAAGCTTTGAATCAGTATGCGGTTTTTATCCATTTCATTCAATTTCATTTTGTATGAAAATCATTTAAATGCATTACAGCAATTCAGTAATATTATAGTTCAGTGATTAATGTATTTTCAATTGCGTACACATACAACTTTAGCATGTTTCACACCTTTCTATTTTCACATTCCCTCCCGGTTTGGATGTACAAACATGGCTTGCTCTTTATGGTATTTCATAATTTCATACATTCATCGTATCATCCCGGCGTCTTGATTTGGGACCTAAAAATATTCACTCGTATGGAAAGATCTTTTCCAAGGGGGTAGAAAAATTATTCTTCAAATGGCTATAGCTGTTATATGTAAAGCAAAAAATGAAACTTCGTGTACAGATACTAAGCGATATGTAATTATTTATTATCGCTGGTGATTACCAAATTGTTTGAAAAGGTTCAAATCATATCGACACGTTCATCCACTATTTAAAATATTTACATTTTGAATTTTAAACGAATAATAATTAGGAGGCGTTTATTGTAAACACACGCCGTTTGCTTACTTATGATCTTCTATGGGCAATTAATCATGTAGATTATTTACATGATAAAGAAAGTTAAAATTCGGTATGTTTGCCCATGCATTCTCATAAAAGAATTCGAGACCCTATCAAATCTTTAATAAACTTAGAGTGAATAGTGAAAAGATTTTGGTAATAGGATAGATAAAATATCATGTACATATTATACTTTTTCGCTCTCTGATTATTGTAAGGCTATTTCAGAAAAACTATATTAGATATACTCACATTCCTTCCAAATCATTGAATTCATTGAATGGAACATTTGATTTGTGAGAGAGATTTTCTGGATGTGTCTAATTTTAAAATGGCTTTTAACAAATATGCCTTTTGTTTATGCTTAATGCTTGTCCTCATTCATGCACTAACAGGCAAGGGAAGATCCATTTCATGAACCTTCGCTTTGTCATGAGAAACGGTTCGGTTTTCGGTTCCTGTAAAATTTTAAGTGGACTTATTCCAGGTTGATTCTTATTTCTTAT
>JAQFXU010003058.1:0-17741 GCA_034693705.1 Spatulosminthurus flaviceps | reverse complement strand
CAAGCTGTGCTAATTAATTTTATTAGCGAGGTTTCAATGTGCCCACCCATGGACGTCCTATACTTTACACAGCGCATCCGCGCCACGCTTCTTTCCCTGCTTGCCTACAGCCGACAATACCACAATGTAAGAGACGTCGACATTTTGGTGGTAGCTTATTTCCTGTAAATTCTGGCACATAAAGGTTTAGCGGTAATTACGTATGTTTGCACTCAAGCAAGCTTTTTTATAAAATAGCATTAAAATTACCCACATTTAACGTATCATTACCACGTATATCATAAAAATATATTAATAAAATTGTAAAGTAATACTTATTCTCTACAAGTTATCATCCTAAAGATGCTTCTAAAAAAGAAAAATATTCTATGCCTTTTGATTAAGATATATGTGGTAAGTGATGTCTTACGTTGACTTCTCACAGTTCCGGAGACCGGAATCTAGAGTAATTGAAGCATTATTTCAAAACGTTATGAGCATCACTCTAAGTTCTATCTTGAGGAATCATTGAAATTTACATTGGCTGTCAAATCAGCACGAGATTTTTGGTTTCTGAGAAAGAATTTTCAAAATTGCTAAGCTATAACAATCCATGTAGAGATCTATGGATTTTGGGAAAAAATTTAATCAAATTACCTTGACGGTAACAAAGTTTATGGACATCTTAACTAAACTCAACGAATTCCTAAGTATTCGTATGGTACACGTTTCAATTTTTGGATAATCCTCTTTTATAGAGTTTCTAATCCATGCGTCGATTTAATGGAAAAATGCTTGCATGCATGCAATGTGCATATTTGTGCTCTTGTGACCATAAACTATAGTCAATAGTAATAATAATAATTTTAGGGTCAAGACCTTGGGATTTCGTTTTTAGCATATTTACTAGAAGCAAAACTTCCAACGATAATTGTTAAAGTAAGATATAATACGTTTAAAATTCAAGTAAGATATGAAAAATTACTACAATCCTTTATGAAGATTTTGTGATTTGAAAAATGCCAATCTTTATAAAAAATGATATTCCAATAGAATTCCAAGTAAATTTTTGAAAGTTAAAGTGTAGGTATTTGAGTTTTTCAAGTTCTCATTATGTATTACTGATTTGTCAAGGATTTGTGCATGATTGTATTGTATGACTTTATTAACGTGTTATATCCAGGTCAGTAAATAAAGACTGGTCTCCCGCTGTTATAACAGTTGTGATTGCAATAAAATATTTGACCATTTTCATGAACTGGTTTTACAAATAAATTTGCCGCATTTCTTATTTTCATGTTTCCGCTGGAACAAAAAAGTGATTTGTGAAAAAAGTCATTTGGCATGGAATTTCTTCTTCTGGCTCTATGCACTCGATCTAAAAGTGAGAAAATTTTGTAAACATTTTTACATTAAAAATATTCCCGTTTTTAAACACATTTCTATGACCAAATAGGGGGATGTAAGGGAAAGGATTAATTTCAAAACATCAAAATTAAATTTCAAAATACGGGATTTTAATTGGCAAAAGTGTGAACAATGAATAATATTTTTCAACGATATTTAGTTACAGTGAAAATAATTTACAAAAATTCAGAAATATTATTAAATTAATACTGATTTGAAAATGAAATTGAATTTTTTACTGCTAAAATCCCCATGAAACGTCCTACACTTTGAAGTTTGTCCCAAAAATACTGAAGGAAAATTTTGCTTGAAATTGTATTGAGCGACCTAACTCAACTCTTGTTTTACTCTGCATTTTGCATGGGACAGTCAATCGTTTAACTTGGAAGCCGTCCAAAAATTTAATTTGTTCAGGTTTAAGACTTAGAATATGGCGAAAATTCTAGGCCTTTGCAATGAGGGAAAGCACATGGAAAGCAATGGAAATAATTGTTTTGTTAAAAAAATTGTTATTCCATGAAATGCAATATTTCTCATTTTTCCAAACTAGATTTGTTTTACCAAAATCCATGTGATCATTTTGCAAAAAACTCATAGTTTTGTAACAATACATGTTCGCTCTGAATCCACAACTTTTTTAAATTCAAATATTTGGAAACACCTTAATATCTAATTTTGATGTGCCAATAACCTGCAAGCAATGAAAATTGATTCGAAAATCGATTTTTTTTAAAATTGCACTGTTCACTGCATCACTTTTTGTATAATTTTTATCATCATTTTTTGTGAACATTAATGACCAAAAATAAATCACCCCAAGTACAAATACGATGGAGCGATTCGAAACGCCAAAAAGGTGTAACTCTAATGCCGTTGTAATTATTTTGGATCATAAATCTAACCAAGTCTCGAAAGTTCAATGACATCTTCTAGGTGTGTGCACGTCGGGAGGAGAAGCGATTAATGGAAACAAAGAACACAAAGAAAGTTTAGAAAAAATTGGAAACTATTTTGACTCCTTCGGTCATAGTTTCCCTTTGGCAACTTCCGGGATTTCCTTTCATAGACAAAAAATCATATTTTATATCCCTTGGCCTAAGGCATCATTTCAGCCGACAACAAGATTTATCTCAATGGTGGGGGTATCTTTATATTTTTAGTTCCACGCCAGTCATAGCATTTTTTACATGTTGCCAAGTGCGGTTTATTTTATTTAAAATTAATTAATTAATATTTAATATTTATTATTATTTAATCTTCATCAACTCATTGGAATAAATTGGAGAAAATAAATGCAGATTTGACAGTTACCCAAATACTTAAATACAATTAAGTGAGTCTTCACTTCTTATTTTTAATATTCCATTATATACATATAATTCTTGGAAAATGGAAAAGTGTAAAAGTTCCCAAAGGAGAATTTTCAGGGGCATGAATTTTTCTTTTATTGAACCCTCAAAATTTTATTGGATTTAAAAAAAACGCTTGATGTGACAATAATGTCACAAAACTAAACGTTAATATCTGGGAAAGTTTGTCAACCTCTTCAAAAATAAAATTGTGTAAGTGAAATTTTATGAAATTCGCAAAAGAAAGTTTTCGAAAAAGCTTCAACACTGCAAATCCCGTGGAAAATAAATATGTGTGGCCATCTTAAGAGCTTGAAAAACTTACTCATATATCTAAACCCAACTCTGTTAAAAATTTAAAAGGCGTTGAATAAAAAACACAAAATTTCTTATACTGACCAATGTAGTGGAACAAGTAAGAAATGGTTCAATCTTTTTTAGTTATAATTATTACTAATAAATATTTTAAAATATTATTCGACTGGTGAAAGTCGACTGTACTAGAACCTCCCGAATCTCTCTAAGTCTAAGGATGTATAGAAATGAGAGAAACTCAAGTTGTTAAACTTCGACGCCACTCATTCTATTTAATGAAAAAGGTTTCACAAGCGACGGGCCAAGACCCTATTGGTTCATTATTAGAGGTTGAGAATAGTTACTCACTACCCAGGATAATTTACATGGAACAGAAAAGACCCAGCTTAAATATAGTTGTAGTATTCTTTTTTGAAAAAAAATATGGTGTACATTTTTGTAAAGATTTTCCTGATATTTATTATTCCATGCGTCCAGTGTCAATACTCGAGTATGAATAAATCCCTTTTTTTATTACCATTTTCAGCCTTGACTTCTGTCCAGGAGAAACTTGAAGGGCTTGCAAGTGTGACTAGATGGAAATTTCCTCCAATTATTAAATGGTGGGGAAACCGAGGGGTGTAGCAACGGAAGCAACAAAATTACTACTGCAATATTTTTTATACATGGATTTTTACCCACAAATCCAGCCACCTTCAAATCTAATTATATTATGTTCTCCCAAAGCTTTTGTTATTTTCTTGGTATAAAACGGAGATGCAGGAGCTTATCGGAACTGCTCTGCTACCGTCCCACCCATTCAACTGTAACGGGGCTTTCCTTGGTGTAAAAATGTTTTTTCACAGGATATCAATATTGATGCTGTTAAAAGTGTGTGGTCTACAAAATTTGTAGGAACAGGATACAGTCGGACCTCGATGTAACGGCATCTCAAGGGACCGGCAATTTGCTACCGTTATAGCGAGAGACCGTTACTGAATAACGGCCTTGTCCGCTATATGGAAGTTTTTATCATGGAGCTAATAGAAATTGAATCTAAGACAAAAACCTTTTAGTTAAATCCATGTTTACATTCACGCGGGCGCTACAAACATAACCCACCACGAGTTGTAGTGGGCCAGGTTCTTAATAATTAGGTATTAAAATAAACAAAACTGGCTTGCTATCACTCACTGTTAGTTGATTGCACGTGCTATAATAAAAAATTCAATGGGATTGCCGTTACATTCATGGCTTTTGTTTGGCGGGACCTAAAAATCTTGCTGCTGAAGCAAGGTTTCCGTTATAGCTACGGCCGTTACAAGGAAGCCCTTGCCCATGTATTTAAACGGAGCTTTTGCAGACAGATTGCCACTGTTATATCAAGGCGGCCGTTGTTGGCATGGCCGTTATATCGAGGTTAGACTGTATATTCCCATGTAAATGGCCCACGGTCGTTTGACGATGAATCACCTTTATCTGTTGTTGCAGATAAATTTTGACATTCATGCGTTGCTTTTACTAATAAAGTACGCACAAGGCGTGGAAGTTGTATATACAAAAAGAAATTTTTGATATAATAACTTAGTTCCAGCTGTTAGTTTATGAATAATAATTACATTTGTGCTTAGTTTTTAGCTACGTGGTGACTGACCACTCCTCGATAAAAATGCTATTCAAGGCGTTAAAATCCAAATGCAGACCTCAGAAATCGGTGGCTATATATTTAAAAATATTTTTCTCTTTATATTAGTACACGTACTCACAAATAAACGAAAGTTGGAGGAACATTTGAATGCTCCATCACCTGAAAATGCCACGAAAACATTAACATTAAAAATGGAACTTTTAATAATACGGTTTTATTAGCCAATTATTAGCATTTCAACACCGACACCATTAATAGGCTTCACAGCACAAGATACAAGCATTGAAGATTGCTAACAATGTGGAGATAGACAGTTTAGTTACATGATACATAGTAGTACAAGCCGATCGTACTACACGGAAAGGAAAGGGGAAGAAGCAGCATCTACTCAAGGCATTAAGCCGAGGACACCCAAAGAGGCTTAGGAATAGATTTATACGTGACACGCCTGTAGCCAGGGCGAACCGTTCATGAACTGGGTAAGCGGGTCACCCTGCCACTATATTAGCTACTACTCTGTTGCTTAACCTGCACTCATAGGCGAGCGCAGTTAGCAACAGACCGAGGACGGTTCACATTTTTACCCCAAGAATCCACTTTCATACGAATCAAGACATGGGAAAAGACCAATATGTAATTTAATTTTTCCAAAAATACATATATCATTTGAAAAGTAATTTACTAGCTTAAGTGCATTGTGCCTGCTTGTGCTTCATTTGTTAAATTTCAACGCCAATTTTTACTTTGTTTTGAATTCAAATTAGGCAAAATTAATGGTTCCAATTGGATTATCAGCCAAGTAACGCGTCAACTAGATAATGATTTTGCGGTAACCTGCAAAATATCAAAGAACATTTAGTGAAAAAATCTATGTGAAATCGAACCAAAATTAGGTATTATCATCGTATTAATGGTTTAGTTTATGTCAAATGTTGTTGGTAACATAAATATCCCCATAGCAATATCGCTTGGCCATTATTGTTTTCTTATGGCAAATATTTTGGCGCTTGCTCAAATTTTCGGGATAGAAAAAATATTTGGGATTAGACTGCCTAAGAAACATTCGAACCACTCGAACGGCTCAAGTTGAACGATCCTTCATAAATTAGTCTGTTTTACCATTCATCCTCCTTTAAAGCTTCCCGCTCTAGTTTAAGAGCAATGCAATGCATTATAAAGACCCCTTATTTCTATATAGAGTACATAGAATATCACGGAACGACAGCTGTAGGAATTTTTAAATGGTACGCCAGCTAGAGATATTAAGAAAATATGAACTTTAAATATGAACGTTTTTGCCTAAAAGTAAATAAAGCTCCCTTCAGAAAAAATGAATATGCTCTCAGGTTACACATTCCAATTTTGAGAAGAGACAACAATTAATTGCACACCTGCGAATTCCCTAATTAATAATAATAAATACCACGTGTTATGGAATGCATAAAATTCAAAAGTTGTTAAACTTCCACGCCAGGAACAATTTTAGTAGTTAATGTTTTCCCTGCCCTATCTTGAGATGAAGCACAGACAGATTGGTTGTAAGAATGACCCCGTCCCATGGTTAACTCCAGGCGTAGTTTCTAAAGAACAGAAATCTTCCCACTTAATGCATGAAACCTTTATTCCTAAAACACACTAAAACATAAATACTACAAAATATATTAAATACATTGAAAAAAGTCTAAATTCTTCCTTTCACGTAGAAGGTTAATTAAGGACCAAAAGTCCAGCGATGTGAGGCATAGGATAAATTTCCATACGGCCAATTTAATTTTAAAATAATGAAATTATTTTTTTAAAGAACCCAAAATTTCCCCAATATTATCCAACAAATCCCACTAACTTTAGATATCGCTAAAATTTTAAAAGTGGATCTCGTCAGAGGTTTGATGGGATTTAGTTTCAAATTACGTGTGCATTTCACAGAAAATGTTCTCTGAATGACCTATCTACATTGAGTAAAAATGAATTACGGTAAATTGCAAACGGCGTTGACTCACTACATTTAGCATGGAATTTCTTGTTCGGGTTCAATGCAATGGATGTAATGAAGACTATAATTTAGCGTTCCTACATCATGGGGACAAAAATTTTGGAATTTGGTTAAATAGTTTTAAATGAAAAATTTTGAAAAAACCTTTCCCTCCCAGAGTCACATTGGTCATAATTTTAGGACATTGATGTATACAACAAAAACCCCCAGAAAGTTTAGGAATATTAATAAAAAAGTTTTACGACCAAATAGCGGGGGGATGTAAGGCAAAGGTTGGATTTCAAAATGTCCCGATTAATGTAAAAGATTTCAGGATTTTTCCTCAAAAAAGTGTAGGTCACGAAAACTATGTTACAAAAAATTAGTTATAGCAAAAATATATAGTTTACGACGATTCACACTGGGAAAATTTTACTGAAAGTGGATTTCCATTTTGTAAAAGTAAAATTAAATTATTTTTGAAAAGCACCATCTATTTTCCGCCATATCCCATGTACGTGGATCATTTCATGGTTAAAGGCGACTTCAACTTTATTTTTATGTGCAATGAAAGTTAAAGCCCCTTAAGATTCTGGTGAGATAGGTATGAAAATAGTAAGTTCATATTTTACACGGCACTGAGTCATCACACAAGGAATTTCTTGATCTAGCTCTACGTAATGGACGCCCAGCGTTAAAATTATTTAAATGGTTGTAGTTTTCAAAATTCATATTTTTTCCGTCAAAATGAACAAGCTTAACGGGAATTTTGATTGAAAGTGTTAAACATTGCAGATTTTCATTTTTTCAGTTTAAGAATTTATTGCATTTCCTAGTTTTTCCACCTAAAAATATGCCATTGCTAAAGATGAGACAAAATATGTTATAAGGACAAGTATTTAAATTACTATAAATTAATTTATTCATCCCTCTATTTTACCCGTGTTTTTTTTGAAAAAATTTAGAAATTTCAAGAAAATTCAAAATATTAAGTTCTTCTCGGCAAAATAATTTAAAACAAAAAATATATTTGGAAACACAGGAATGACCTTTCTATAATTCCATAGTATATCAGAAAGGAGTTTATCTGAACTGCTATCTTCCGGGTCTACCTTCCTTGATAAAAAATCCGGAAGATTAACATTAAGGTGATAGCAGCTACGATTCTCGAATTATTCTAATGGCGTGAAAGTCTTACAGTCAATGCATAAAAAAATTATCAGAACGCCGAAGTGGGACTTATTTATTTTGTGTAGATTTTTTGATCAAATGGGAGCAACATTTTTAAAAATAAATGATTTTCATTTGTTTTATTTATACAAAGTATTATTTATTGAATTTTCATTTTTTAAAATCACCTTCTATTTTCCTCAAGCTTCAACAGCTGCCCATAACCTTTAAAATGTGCTGTTTGTAAATCCATCTATGTTCGAATAAATTTTTTTACCCTGTACATTAGAAATGCAAAATATTTGTTCAATGTTGATCCATGCTACAATCCATGTCCAAACAATATGTATTTACACTTACACGAAACTTTTTACATCTGCCTCTTGAAACTTGCCATTAAGATTCGGGGTAAAATATTGTAACAGTTTATACGGCGTTGAACTAACTCATTTTTTGACAATCTCAAATTTCTTGCAACTGACCAATGAAATGGAAAAAGTAAGAAATCATTGAAGGGTTTGTCCATCTTAAAACTGTTCTCCACAAAAAAGAAGTGGAGCCATTTGTGAATAACAATTTACTACACAATCTCTTTCCTTGTTTCTCACAAGCTTCTGTCAGCTTTCTCCAAAATCTCTAATTCGACTGGGGGTATGGATTTTCAGTGTCTCTATATGGATTGGCATTGGTGAAACCATTTTATACCCATGCGATAGTTTATTTCACCTAAAATCCTGTGTTGCAGTAAATTTTTTGAAACATCAATCTTTTCTTACTTGTATGTTCAAATTGAGAAAACCTAATAAAATGGTCTCAGTAGAAATTATTCCCGTTTCTGGTGTAACCTCAACGCCGTTTATAATTCTTCTACGACTATGTTAACATTTCTATGGAATTTGGGTCTCGCTGTTGCCGTGATATATTCTGTAATTTTTCCTAATTAAAGAGGAAAACATGTGTTCGCTACAATACTTATGACACGTTGTAATGGGACCCTTGGAATGGGCTAAAAATTGTCATGACTGTCTACGTTGGTCTGATTAACACAAAAAGATCGTCATTCTGATCACCCAGAAAGTTCAATAATCTAATAATTTAAATGCATTCTAGCATTTTATTGTGGGAGCGAAATAATAATATTTATTTCAATAATGACTTTCTGTAAACCTATGATTTGACAAAGGATATTTGTTTTCATTTGAAATTTTTCCTGTAAAAGATTTTAAATTGGAATTTTATTAAAGTTAAACTGTGCAGGAGTGAGTTGACAGCTATTTTTATACTTTCTCTCTCAGCTTATATACCCACACATTTTATGGAGTAACTAATTCCCTACGTTGTTGCTTGACTTTGACATCACTCAAAATATTTTTTATACAGGTCATGTTCACTACATATATGGAGGTGTAGATCCTTGAAAACTGCGTCGATATGTCGGTGAATGGGGGAAATTGATGCCAACAAGTGTAGTCTTTTTAAATACTTGAATTAAAAATATCGCGGATACTAAAATCTAAAATCCTAATAGTATTGTAGCAGAAGGACTAAACACGTAATTTAAGTTTTAAATATTTTCCGCCCACTTTTGTTGTAAAAAAAAGACAATATCGTCGGCTAAAGTCCAAAAGGAGCTATATGCAGAAATCGCTTAAACGGGAATTAGCATGTACTACAATGTATAAGCGAATTGTGCATATAGCTCCTTTTGGACTTTAGCCGACGATATGCAGATCGTCTACACAATATATTTGATTAAAAACATTTTAAATTCAATTTCATGCAGAAGGTTAGTTAAGGACCAAATATCCAGAGATTTGATAGATGTAGGATGAATTTCCAAACGGCCAATTTAATTTTTAAATAACGAAATAATTAATTTTTTAAAGAACCCAGAATTTCCCCAATATTCAGCAGATGCCACGTAAAGTTTGGATAAGGGCTAATTGTAATTGGATCACGTCTGGGGTCTCGTGTGGTTTTGTTTTAGTTTCCTTTAGCACTGCGCGCAACCCATTTTTTTTATCTGCTCTAATAGGTCTGTATTACTTTTGGAGCATATTTTAAACGGCGTGGAGTCACAACATTTGGCATGGAATGTATTCTTCTGGCTCAGTGCAATTCGGATCTAGTGAGCAATTTTTCTAAACATGTCTGCATTGAAAATATTCACGTTTTTTCATAATCAGATTTTTTTAAGAATTTAGTTAAATAATTTTAACTGAAAGGAGAACAGAATGGTGCTAAGAATTTGGTCCAAAACTTTTCCCTCGCAGATTTACAAAATTTCAAGAAACATTGATACAAGAGTAACTACTCTTTCAGAAAGTATAATAATAATAATAATTTTTCCTGCAAAAGGTGTGAAAAATGAAATTAATTTTTCAAAAAATTTTAGTTCTAATAAAATAATTTTAAAAGCACCCTAAATTTTACTCAATATTCACCGTACGTGGGTCATCTCATGTTTAAACGCCACTTCATTTTTATCTTACATAATAATATACGAACTCCAGGAAAATCTGATAACACACGTTGGCAAAAAACGTAATTAAAATTTTGAACGGCTATGAATGAACACAATGAATTTCTGATTTTAGCTCTACACAATGGAGCTACCAGCGGAGAATTTATTTAAACGTTTTGTTTTCAAAATTCATTGTTTTTATTTTAACATTTTTCAAAATTCATATTTTTTCCCGTGCAAATGACCAACCTTGAGGAAAGGTTTGACTGAAACTTTATGGAGTGACCTAACTCAACTCTTGTTTTCATGGCATTTTCCATTGGACAGTCAATTGTTTAACTTGGACGCCGTCCAAAAATGTATTTTGTGCAAGGCTCATGTAAAGACAAAGTCGCGAAAAATTTTAATTAAATGACGGCCATTACATACAATTACAATGATTCTGCATTCTGCTGACAATCGCTTTATTAACTAAATTCTTATTCCATATGCAATGCAATATTTTCCGTTTTTCCAAACTAGATTTGTTTTACCAAAATCCAAGGGCTCATTTTGCAAAAAACTAATTGTTTTATGATTTTTATATTTTCGCTATGAATCCACAAGTTTTGAATTCAAATATTTGGAAAAACACGCTGTTATCTAATTTTGATGTGGTAACAAACTGGAAGCAATGAAAATGGATTCCACAAAGCATTTTTCTAAATTGCAATGGACGCTGTATGATTTCATGGAATTTTTTCTTAATATTTAGTGTGAACAATAATGCGCAAAAATAAATCATCCGAAGTTGAAATCCGATGGAGCAATTGAAAAGTCCAAAAATGTCAAGCTTTAACGCCGTTGTAATTATGGCATATTATAGGTCAGGGGAAATCACAACAAGACGGTCAGGCTGGAAGGAGGGAAGAGTAATGGACGAATGAACGATTGATCGTCGTTTCGCATCTTATAACATAATTTGAACGCTCAACATTTTTTACTCCATTCCCCTCCTTCTTTGTACCGGGCTCTGGCAGTAAGCCAATAAGCGCAAGCTGACAGAAGCCTACTACACTCACCATGGGCTTGATTTAGGCTCACCCACGGAGTGGGCTCTGCCTATGCTAGTAGAATATAAAACAGGACTTTCAGAGGATGATGGGAAACTTAAAAAATGCCTACCTTCAATTCTTTTTCGTTCTTCCAGACTTTGGCGCAATTTTTCCAAATGTTCTTTCATCGCGCTTATTGTAGCCAAATTGAGTGCGTTTAATTTTGACTCAATTTTATGATAAAGTTCCTTCTGCTGTTGGACCCCCGCCCTTTCCAGTGCAATAAATTTTTGATTAATTTTGTCATACAATTCCTGATGTTTTTGGGCTCCTGACCTTTCCAATACAATTATTCTTTGATTAATTTCTTGTAAAGGCCCATTTACAGAGGTGCGGATGATTTCGGAGATCCTCTCGTCTTTCTGTGGGGAATTCAGCTTCCCATCAATTGACTTTAAGGATGAGCTCAAGGAGCCAAAAAATTCCACCATTGTCACCAGTCCAGTTTGATAGTCATCTTGCAGTTTATTCATGTAAATTTCCCCTGCATCTGGTGAAAAATGGAAAAAGCACATACACTGGAGTACGAATAATTTTTAAAAAATTTTCATAAGTCACTCTGGGATTTTTCGTAGGAAATTAATATTATAATTCCAAAGGTAAATAATTTTTGAAACTATTGCTCACCTTCATCTTCCTCCTCGTTGTTCCCACTAGGCAAATTAGTAGTCTCTTCTGCTCCCACATAAAAATACGCGGCTGATAAAGTTAGAATGCAAATTTTCGAAAAAATGTTTTTTACTCCGAAAAAACCCATTTTTAGGAAAAAATTTAGCAGGAGTAAACCTTTGGAGAAGTTTGCGGGTAATATTTTTGCCACGATGCCTTTTGAAAACTTAAGTTATGAAAAGGATGGGAACTGGAAGGAAAATTAGCATGAAGTGAATGATATCCATTGAAAGGATGTTAAAACGATATCCGGCGTTGACCACAGTAGAATTTATTGGGATGGAATATTTAACAAAGTTTCCTTGTACATTGAACCATTTATGGAGTAATATGGATTTTAGAGTGGATTTTCTACCATAGATATGGAATTCTGAGGAAACGATATTTTTCCACCGAATTTCATACAATGCAAAGATAAAAAGATTGCAAGTTTCCATGTCCTGAGTTTGAACGCTCCTCAATTGATTGTAGCAATGCCCACTTTCGCAACATCACTTTTTCCCTAAGGTTTATTAGTAATGTTTTATTTCATTGGAAAGTGATGGAGTTTTAAATTATCTTTTCCTCATGATGTACTGCGGCTGAGTTTTTTCCTCAATGTGTGAGAAATGCAATCACCTCCTCTCGTCTCGGCATTGCAGGATTTTCTAGAAGCCAAATGATCCCAGAAAATTGATATGGCTAAAATCTAAGGTCTAAGTCTAAAATCTTTCATTTGTTACATTTAAAGTTCGTGATGGTCTGTCGAGACGCGTAGTTTCGACCATGATTAACTGAGATCAAAAAGAAATAATTATTTTATTAATGTTCGGAGTTTAGCAAGCTTTAAACAGGCAGAGGTCATATTCCAAGCTGAAGAAACAACATAACTTAATGTGACTATTTGAGAAACAAAAATTAAAGCAAAATTTACAAGTATTAAATCTCTAGAAGTAATTTAATATTTAGAACCCCACCTGCACTGCTAATATTTGGACAAGCATGCAAGACATGAAAGTTCTGAGTGAGTATGCAACATTCTTTAAAAATTGCATAGCCAATTTCAATTTAGGACAGCTGTGGGGACACAGGAATTTTTTATATTTGCAATTTAATTTTTAGCCAAGTATGCAACTGATAATACTTGTTTTCTATGAAATATGACTATTGAATAGAAGATCAATGGGATGGACGTATTTTAGCATTGACTGTTTGTCGAGAGAGAGAGAGAGAGAGAGACCAGAAAGTATTTGTTACGATAGAGCTCGTATAGGTTTTCATAGGAACTGGCAAAAGTGCAGCTCTGCCTGTAGTGAGAGAGACATGTAAATACAAATGTCTACATAAATACAGAAGTGTATACAGACAGTTTACGCATGTATTACAGCCAAAGTTAAGCGTCCTTATCGAGTACACACAATTTATCACTTGTCACTCATCCTGTACGTATACATCATCCAATAATAATAATTATTATTATTATTATCCAAGACACGCTTGAACTTGACCGTCTAAACAACTTTATACACCCAACTCCAACTGCGGGAGTCAATCATGTTCTACATACGCCCCAGAGTACCAACCCCTACATACATATGTATAAACAACGTCTGCATAGAGTTGATTAACTATGTCTCTATAAGGTACAAGTCTGTACATGCGATCCAAACCATCATTACCTCTGTAATTATACGTCTGAAAATAACAAAGACCCATTGTAGCAAAAATAGACAAGACTTGCATAACTTAAGTAAATATTTTAGCATTAACCTACTATAAAATATTTTGTCCCGCTTAAAATCTCCCATTCCCATTAATTAGTGCAAATTTTAAATTCCCACAAGAAAATATTTACAGTATCAATCTTTAGCCCTTAACATAGTAATTTAATTCTCTTACTATTTCATTCCTTTGAATGTGCTCATTCGGAATGGTTTTTAGGTAAATGGGTTGGCTTTTATAATATAGTGCTTTATACACACTCTTGACTTTTGAACTAAAATATAAAAGCCTTGATCCCTCTTCCATGTCCATCTGAGCTTATTCTGCTCAAAGACCTATAATACAATTTACTACGATAGGTCGCTCCGCCCCTAAAATCGGTGAATGGAAGTTATGAAATTTCAAATTGAATTTACATTATGATAGAAGCTTGTAAAGTGACCATCGTTCGCTACTTCTTTTTCTGGCTGTCCAAAACACTACTTGTACAGGAGTAAAACCTATTGAAATTGAAATTGAAATTGAAATTGAATTTATTAAGGAATCTTTTCGGGCGACGCCCATATCATCCATACTTTGTTCATGTTAACATTCATCAGCTAAAAAATCAAAAAGGTTCTTTCTTGTACAACAATTGTGAATAAATTTAAAAACATTTTGAAAAATAAAAAGTCTCCTCAGCAACCAACAGCAGTTATTATTAAAGGATTCGTATTTATTAGTAAAACCTATTAAAGATTCATTGCAGACTTTCACAGTTAAAAATGCACACAATGCTTGTATCATTATAATTCCATAGCTCTAATAATCAGCTTATTTAATTCCTCCTGTTGTCTTACATGGCCCTTGTGTCTGATTGTGAGAACGTTTCCTTTCCATTGGGGATGATTTTGATCGCATGTCATTCAACAATTCCAAAAACTGAAAATTATTTTTAAAGATTTGCAGTTTCATTAAAGTCACAATAAAATGATTCCCTTTCGCCTAAAAACACACGAAACAATAAAGACCCACCTCCACTCATGCATAACCAAATAAATACATGTATATTGTAATTAAGTTCATAACAGAGAAAACAGTTTTTTAAAATAATGATCAGTATTTGAGAATTATTTGTCCGACCTAAACTTTATCTTTGATCTGGTACCGAAGATTCAAATGCTGAGAATTTTAAATGCAATACATAGGTAATCAGTGGAGGAAAAGCATCCAAGTGTCCTTATTACAGAAAACTCGCCCATCTCATATGCTTCACATTGAAGAGGAAACTGTAAAGGTATATCATTAGCTGTGTAGCTTAATGTGTATCTTTGAAGTAGCACAAACTTGCTTGGAATGATTGAGAAAAATGTGACGATGACAAAAATTTTAATCTCATGTCTCCCCATCCTTACAATACAGATAATACAGATTAAATACAGAAAAGCTGTTATGTCTATGCATAAAAAATATAGGAGTAATTTATTTATTAAGTACTCCTTACAATATTCAATTTTAAAACCTACATACGCATAAGCTTACGTGGGTCCTCATAATAAAATATTCTCGAGGAATTCACCAAAGCTGTAGTTAATTATTGTGGTCGATCATCCAATTACTTGATGAGCAGGGATGTAAGCTAAAGTGAAATATTTTTTATCTAGGTCAATTCAATCATCTCATACGTACATTCCACTCATTTGCACCAGTTCCATCTCCAAGCCTTCCAGTGACAA
Organism: Spatulosminthurus flaviceps; assembly: GCA_034693705.1. Classification (NCBI taxonomy): domain Eukaryota; kingdom Metazoa; phylum Arthropoda; class Collembola; order Symphypleona; family Sminthuridae; genus Spatulosminthurus; species Spatulosminthurus flaviceps. The sequence goes on along the minus strand of JAQFXU010003058.1, from coordinate 2,279 downwards.
TGGGTACGTTCTAAACACCCCCCTCCCGTAGACACCTGAAATTAACGAGTGCATGATTCCAATAAGAAGGGGTATTTTCTGAAAAAACCAAACGGCAACATTTTTTCTCATCTAAATGAAATCAAGGCAAGGGGAATAAAATTTGACGTACCCGTTCCCTGCCAGAGAAAGAAAACTTTAGGCCCAGTACCCCATTTTGATCCGAAATTACCCTTATACTTCACTCCAGGCTTAATGGAGCCACATCCCTAATCCATAACATTATTGTGGACAATTGGGTTGCAGTGCTTATTTAGAGAAAATTTGGCCACCCATGAAAAAATACAGATATTGTCTTTCCCTATATAATTGATTGCTACATTATGATTGTTTTTGCCAAATATGCTGAAGCTTAAAGTGAAATTTCAAAGGAAAGGATGGTAGATCAAAATTATTCCATAATATTTCCATAGTCTTTAAAGCATTTAAAAATTTTATTACACCCCCAATCCAACACTGGAGGGTTCATTTTTAGGTACCCACTTATGAGTGAGACATGCAATCGACGAAAACATTTTAATATCTTTCACCACAATCTATCGTCATCAACAACTTTTTCGTACATTTAAATTGTCCCCTTCAGTAATAAGTGTTTGCACTTGTGGGAATTGAGCAGACACCCATGTCTCATGGTTAAGGTATATTGGCTAATCATATGTATAGTTTAACATTATGAGACTTCCATTGAGAGTTCATATTTATCATACAATCCTGGGTTCTTATACGTTAAATACATCCTTACATACAAACTTGTGCTCTTATGCAGAGTCATGGAATTTAATTTATTCTCAATTTATTCCTGGCATTTTCTATTTTAGGACAACCTATTACAAGAGCATGTTAAGCTTACGTGGCTCTTCTAGAAATTCTCGAACATTCCAGCACAGCTGCTGCCATTACTAATTTGTGGCCAACTGTCTAATTGCTTGATGATGGGAGAGATGGAAATAATAAGTGTAAAATGTAGTAGGGCATGCTAAAAAATTATGTGCGAATTATCCAGGTCAATCGGAGTCATTTTTACACTCCAGCCTTTTCCATCACCGTACCTTTATTTAACCGCAATTTATCGTCACCTACAGTTTCGTCAAATAAATTTTCATACAATTAAATTGTCACAATTACAAGCTCTAGCATCCGTGGGAATTTTAGCAGAGGGCTATGGATCCAAACTTTGGTATAAAATGGGATGAAATTTTAATAAAATTCACACTCATCAACAACCGTTGGAAAGGACTGAAGAATCTTGAAAGATGACGAAATTCCTAGTAGTCAGCCTTGCCCTTTTGGGGTACTTCCAAGCTCTCTCGGCAACACCGCTGCAAGAAGAAGCTCCAAGCCCAACTTTTCTGGACTTCCGAAAAGTTCCACCACCAAAACCTTTGCGAACTCCTCCCCCAAAACCTACATTGGAGCACTCCATCCCACAAGTCATGGAAAACAACACAAATGATCCGACAGTCCGCGAAGACTTGTGCAGGTGTGGGCAATCCACTTTACAATCCGTGAGTTGAAACATATTTAAAAACTTAATTAAAGCCATTATATATTTTAAAATGTGCTCCTTGTATTTATTTATTGTTTGTTCAGACGAGAATTGTTGGAGGTACTTACGCCAATCCTGGTGAATTTCCCTGGAGAGTATCTGTATTCTCGGGCAATTGGGGTGGAGGATTCGGGTGTGGCGCCACTGTACTCAACTCACGGTGGCTAATGACAGCAGCCCATTGTTTGGATAAAATGCAACCAGGAGATTTTGTAATGGTCGAAGTTGGAAACGTCAACCATGAAAAAGGGCACAGAATAATGAACAACCGTTATATCATTCACGAAGGTTACCGAGTACCCCATAAGTATGCAAATGATATTGCCCTTATTGAGCTCTCGGAAGAATTGGATATGAGCAACCCTCTGGTAAGCAAATCAGAATTCAATTTTTTTCTCTTTTTGAAAATCATCGCAATAAATTTTACTCTTGAATAACTCCGCAAAAAAAAACTCGAAAATAATCCTTTTTTATCACAAACTTTTCGGCCTCATAGTAAATTTTGAGCTGGCAACGGGGACATTTGGTTAAAAATTGTCCTAAAAAATAGACTTTTTCAATCAACTAATAAACGTTTTCCAACGAAATTCCGGGGAAAGAATCCCAGAGAAGTTCCGTTGACCATTCTTAATTTGTGTACAGTTATTAAAATTTTTATATATTTTTTATCGTCTCGCCCAAAAATTCTTTAATA
>JAQFXU010003057.1:0-17741 GCA_034693705.1 Spatulosminthurus flaviceps | reverse complement strand
AGCAGTCATCCGATGTTTTAGTCACACATCCCGTTATCCCGAGCACTCAACCCCGTGCTTTAGTCACCCATCCCGTCGTCCCGTCATCCCGTCAACCCCTGTTTTAGTCACCCATCCCGTCAACCCGTGTTTTAGTCATCCATCCCGTCGTCCCGCCAACCCGTGTTTTAGTCACCCATCCCGTCAACCCGTGTTTTTGTCATCCATCCCGTCGTCCCGTCATCCCGTATTTTAGTTACGCATCCCGTCGTCCCGTAATCCCGTGTTTTAGTTTGGCCCCATATTTGCCGTTTAAGTGGTTCTGCGGGATGCATAATTTCGGGATGAAATATTTTTCACGGCGAACTGTGGCCAGTGCAGTTTGGAAATAAAACTTGTGATAGTTGTGATATTGTGAAAGTGTTTTGTTTAGTAATAGCTTAGTTCAGTTCGAACACTATAGTTTGCTCTCGTGTAAACTCATTAAATCGGGTGAGATGATATTTGATAACTCAGGGTATCTGTAAACATGTGCCTTGTCCAGTTTTAAGCTGCATGCACAGATTTGAAGTCCATCCTGCTACGCCGGTAGTGGTGGGTTGATGGGTTGTCCGGTAGTGGTGGAGCAAGAGTTTCAGCACAGTGACATCTAAGTTCAACCGCGTTTGGAGCTTAGTAAGGAATAAGGAAACTGTAACATGATTTTAGGGAGATGGTGAGAATATTTATTTATCAAATTACGAGTTATTTTGAAAACATTTTAGAAAACATAGCCCCTGCAACACCTTTAGGACTCCAAAAGGAAAACTTTCTGTAAAGTTTTATCCAAGTTATTTCAAACTGTGGTATACCTAGGGCGAAGTCTGAATTATTGTCTTATAGACCAAAACAAAAGTTACATCAAGGACCATTCCACCGGTGCCCGATACACAATAAAACCCTGGTTGCTACCACTTTATATTACTATTGTTTCCCCAATAACCTTGTTACAAAATGGACTCTGTAACGACAATGATTCAAGAGGGATCCACCTGCACCCCAATGTTAGCAGATGCTGTAGAGCTAAAATTTGAAGTTAATTTGTAGCATTTTTATCAATAACTATAGACTGCGAAGTTCCCTTGAATGTTTGAACCTTTGACTACTACACATTCAACCAGGTGTTTCCCACTATAGACTAGTAATTGTTATATTGTATAGGTGTAATATGAACGGCAAAAGGATTTATTTTACAATTATATTAGAAACCTGCGAGACTGACTAGAATATTAATAATCTTAATTAATTGCACTTCCCGTATTTATTTTGTAATACTTGGGATAAAAAATTGTATTTATTCATATCCTTAAGTTTGTTTGCATATTAGCCATTGCAGAAATATTATATCACAACAAAACTCAAAAATTCAAACATAAAATTCCTTTAATATTGATGTAACTGCACTTGTGAAGATTTAATGACTACACTAACCTCAGTAACTACTCATTCAGGACAGAAATAAATGATCAATATCAACCCTTCACAACTGCTCCCAAAGTCTGCAAAATCATGTCATTCCAATTACGATCGCATCCAACCCACAAAACTCCCGTCCACAACCCAGTCTTGTCGGAATCATCAACCTGTGAAGTAGGTTTTAAGTAGCAATCAAATTATTCTTCCTGATTTAGGTATTAACTTGTATTAAAGCAAGTATCTCAAAATCTCAAATACAATGGATTAAAATACCATACCACTTCAAGTTGGCCACCTGCATCCATCACGGTGTCCATATCTGGAATGTCCATTAAAGGAAATTCATCCGGAACTCCATCCATTTTCACAATCACCCCATAAATCGGGTGCTAATAAATACAATCAAATATGGAGTTAATAATTAGCTGCAGCCAACATAATTCTTCAATTTACAGGAAAGAGAGCAATTTCAACTAACTTTATCAATTTCCGGACTCAATTCCACTAATTCAGATATCGGGACATTGGTTTCGTCGCCATAATCGAGGAACCTCACTTGAGCACTTGAATCCACCAGAGAAGTAATAACCCCCCGGTAGTATTTATCAAGATAGGGAGCTATGACAACATCGTTGACTTCAACAGGTCTATTCAACCGAGGGGCTGCAATGCCATAAATATGAAGATAAATTAAATTACTAGACGTATATTTACAATGTGTACACAAAACTTACTCCAAAAGTAACATACCAGTTTTAACGTGACTTTCAATGAGCATTTCCAATGCAGCAAAATTTCCATCATCTTCACTCGCCGAAAGAGTTAAAGTTTTGTAGTCCCACATGTAATTCACTCTAACCTGAGCACCGTGCTGTAATTTAGGCGAAATATTGGCATTAAGAAGAGTTCGTTTGGTTTGAGATGTGGGAGCAGACCCAGAAAAGGGATTCAAACGAGTGAGAACTTGACTGGAACTCATCGAAATTCCACCTCCAGATTTGTTTTGGCTGTCAGTAGAAGCCTTTTTCGCCGACACATCTGATGCAGCACAAGAATGTTTGGAAGTCGTATCTGGTGAAGCGATAGCTAAACAAAATTACAATAGGATTAGAAGCAACCATATAGCTTTAATCGTAAAAAAAACGTGTTAAACCTTGAGCTTACTCAAATTATAGCATTAATCGTAAAAAAAACTTCTTAAACCTTGAGCTTACTCAAATTCATCGTTGACAGCCATTTGTCTAGATACGCATTGAACTTCTTGCTAAAGGTCTCATCCATGTACAAGATACCCTCCCATTCAAAAGGTTTATTACTTAGAGGTTTACCCTGCACAAAATAGTCAGCATAATTTTCACATTAACGATTGCATCTAAACTCCTGCACATCTGGAATAATAACTATTAAAATTTCGGTCAAAATGTATCAACGAACTTCCATAAAGACTTGATCCTGCAACTTCCCAGCAAGTTTTTCTGGAAGTTTAGCATCTAAAGGACACTCTGTCTTAGTCAAGCACTCAAAAGTAAGTCCATAAACCGGGTATTTCTGGAAATTAATAATTATTTATATATGTATTTAAAAGCCGAAATTGTACATCAGTTTTAAGCTTTGAAAATACAAACCTTCATTATCTCGTCACAAGGATCACGGCAGTCCGCAAGTGGAATACAACTTGAATCTCCATAGTCGATGAAACTAACTCTGACGAATTTTGTTTCCGTTAAAACTTGTTCGACCACGGCACGGTAAAACTCTTGATTATATGGTGCGAAAACAATTTCTCCAATAGATGGCATTCGTTGGATTGTTGGAGCTATTGTAAAATAATTAGCAATGAAATTAACAATAGTGTTTTTGTGCAAATTTAATGCAAAAGATACAACATATGTTAGGTTTTTTCGTGAATTGTGTTTGAACATGTTATTTTTACCTTCTCCACAGTATTTGCCCATCGCAATATAAAGTTCATCATGTTTCCCAGCCTCAGCATCAGCTGTAGCATTCAAAGTAAATCTAACTGGAGACCAGACGAAAGCAACGAAACACCCGGCTTTATTTTTGAAGGAACTGGAGGGATTTAAGCTACCGATGACCCACAATTTAGGCTTCTTCAATTCACCCTGACCATTTCCAAGGGGTTTCACTTTAGGATTTGAAGATTCTCGTGTAGACTCGCTAGTTTTGCCATTATTACCCTTGAGGGGTCGTATCAATGCAGAGGCTTTAGCAGTGCTTTGGGCCGGAGGACTTTTAGATTTTTTCCGAGCTGCAGCTATCATATCTTTATTACCCCGAAGAGGACAATTGTCCGACTCCACAGACACAACTGACTCTTCAACTGACGGCAAATCCTCAGATTCTAATTTTGATCCCGTTTCATTCGCTTCCTTGTTCTAAATAAACAAACAATTGAAGTTCAAAATTGTATTTTCTAAAACGATTACATCTGAAGTAAAGATTTTATAAGTTAAATTACCCTCCATTTCTCAATGCTCTCATTCTGATCTACCTCAGATAATTTCAAGCCTGCAGATCTGACAATATTGGGACCTCCACCACCGCCGGAATTTTCGCTCTGTTTGAAAGAGGAATTCGAAGGTACCGTACTGTCATACTCACTCATTGCGTTTGGGATGCCTTCAGAAAGTTGAATTAGTATATTACAAAATCATGAAATTTAAAAATAGTGTAGCATAGTATTTTGAAATTAAAAATGCACTCATTAACTTACCATTAAGCCTTGTAGTTGATTCTCCCTTGGTTTTCATGATCGCAGCCACCTCTCGATCCTCATCCGAAAGTCCTCTTTTCTGCTCCTGAAATGTGTTACCACAAGGTGATTCCAAAATGTTGTGGCATTGTTTATTTTTCGCCCGATCAATTCCCTGAGGCACGCATTCAATGCTGCAGTTTTGTATGAAAAGGCAGGATTAAAATTACATGATTAAGTCTAAAATAGAATTATTAGAACATAACAATTTTTGGAATCATTCGCATTTACGATAAAATCAATAACCAACTTTTCGGTTTCAGACACAGCCAGGCAAGGACTTGAACAAAAGTAAACATCTCCATCGAGCCGTTTCTGATAGCCAAAGTGTCGAGAGCAGGTTTTGCATTCAATACCTTTGTAATCCTTTAAAATTCTTTCAGCCTTCATAGATCAAAAACAATATTAATATTATAATTTCAATCTACACAAAATTCATTGAACTCAAAAACAAAATTTTTGGCTCAAACCTTCGCTGACAGCAATAAATTTTGTCGTAAAAGCTTCAAATTTCCCAAATGATTTTCACAGGGCAGTTCACTAGCAGTTTTTGATGCAGGCGACTCCTCCATTTTCATCTTCAATCCGGGCTCACAAAAAAATAAATCTAGAAAAATATTGATATAGTTAAGTCTAAGAAGTAAAAATTTAATTTTTTATTAATTTTGGTAAAATTTAACAGAGTTTAATTAATTTCGTACAGTGGTTCAAACCGCAATCCAAAGTCTAATAAAAGTTGGGAACACGAATCGAGAAGCCACGATTTCAGATCTTAGAAATATTTTATATAGCTTCTTCTCTAGCCCAAACTTTCTTGCAAATGGCTCAAGTAAAAAAATCCACGTGGCTGCATCAACCTGAAATCTTAATCTCTGCAATCATTGGTTAAGGTTACTTTACCTTGAGGGAACTTGCACTTGCAGAGGACATTTTGATTTGATCTGATCGTTATTCCTTCCACTTGTTTCGCTTTAGTTGCCTTGGGTACCTGAGAAGGGCTTCTGTACATTTTAGGGTTAATAACAACATAATATCTACCATGCCACAGGAACACAAGCGGTGTAGGGGAACGTTTTCAAATGCATTTGTATAGGCATACAGTCGCTCCCTCTGTAACTCAAAGACAAAGCAATTTAAAAGCCTGAAAAATTAATGGCGGATTTCTCATTTGCACACAAACTCTAACTTGAGGCAAAAACTCTAATTTTCCAAAATATTTTAAATCGTGTTTTAAATATTTCAAAACGTTCACAAATACAATACCTTCACCTTGATCAAACTCAAGGGCACAGCAAAAATGTCCGGCAGATAATGGATTTTCCCATTCCATTACATGTAACCCCTAATATTAATCTATAGTAACGAGCAGACTTAGCTAATTAAATAGCATCCGTATAGCTACTCATAAATTATACGGACGTTTTGGTTGTATTTTACGTAGCTCTTGCTACGTTACAAAAACATGGATTCATCATAGACGAATTTATAGATTTTTAGCCGACATGGCTAAAGCTAAAATTATGGAAACCGATATTTCGCTCAATGTGGTTTTTTTGATTAATAATTATCCAATATATTAGAAGAAAAAACTACATATGCAGAGATGTGCATAATAAAGTACTCTTACCTGCATACTTGTGTACTTTATACTGACAGGATAAAGTTTAATTTTCATTCGCACTATCATGCAAATAACAATTGGATTTATCTTATTTAGAATTAACAGAACAAATAATTAGGATTTGCAATCATATATTAAATTTGAAGGTTGCCAGCTAAAGCTAATTTATTTCTGACAGGTACTTACGTTACATAAACCTTAATAAGTTTCAAGTGCATTGACGTGAGCATATAGAAATAAAAGACAAGGTAATTATTGTAAACAAAAATAACGCCTGACAAGGATGCACGTGCAATCAATCTATATCCACTTGAAATCTAGCTTTCCCAATCAGGTCAGACATGATAACCCCCTAGCCATGTTCCAGTTGATCCAAAAAAATCAAATGTTTCGCATGATATCAGAAAAAATAAACAACTTCTAAACATCAGTTAGTTGTCGCGTGAGTTAAGGGGAAAACCCGAAAATTGGCAAAACTAATGTCGCTTAATGATAGCAGATAAAAAAATCAACTCAAGTGCACTATTTTGAGAGGAGTTGAAAATTTTGGTATAAATTAATTAGGGTCACAATAAAAAAAAACAGAATAAGCTCCAACATGAAACTGACCGTAGCTCTCCTCGCCCTCGGGCTCGCTTGCTCGGCCCTAGCCCTATCTCCTAAAGTAGATCCTAAAATTGGTAAAACCCTTGCAAGAAAGGCTAGTATAAATGTCATAGTTACTTTCAATGGAGACAAAAGCGCGAATATTCGCCAGGCATTTAAGAACCAATCCTTCTCTTCAAGAACTAACCGAATTCAATCTTTCTACAACGCCTTGAAGACCCACGCAGACATAACTCAACGTGAGGTTATCCAAGTGTTGGAGCAAGAGAAGGCAAGAACTCCCCTCGCCATCCACCAACTTTGGCTCACGAACAAACTCATCGTGAAGAGAGCCGACAAAGCCGTAATTGACCGATTGACCGAATTCAGCGAAGTTCTTTATATTAAGCAAGATAGTATCGTCGCTAAAATTGACCCTCTTGAAGCCCGAGAGGTCACTCCAAAAGAGGGAGAACAATGGGGAGTAGCCATTTTAGACACACCCTCCGTTTGGGCCCGTGGTAACCGTGGACAGGGTGCAGTCGTCGCTAATATCGATACTGGTGTCCGAGGAACTCACGTAGCATTGAAAGATGGTCAACGTGCAAACAACAGCTGGTATGACCCTGGCTTAGGTACCAAAGTGCCAACTGATGGAAATGGACATGGAACTCATACCATGGGAACCATTGCTGGACGAGCCAATGGAATTGGTGTAGCTCCTGAGGCAACATGGATTGCATGCAGAGGTTGCGCAGGTAGCGGCTGTTACGAGTCTGATCTCGAAGCTTGCGGTCAATGGGTCGTGTGCCCCACTGATGTTGATGGAAACGACCCACGATGTGACTTGGCTCCCAATCTCGTGAGCAACAGCTGGGGAGGTGGTCAAGATGATAAATGGTACGACCCTTACATTTCCAGCTGGATCGACAATGGAATCACTGCTCTCTTCTCCAATGGAAATTCTGGACCTTATTGTCACTCAGCTAATTCACCCGCGGATTCCATCGAAGAACCTATTGCTGTAGGATCAACTACCATTAGAGATGAGGTATCTGACTTTAGCAGCGTAGGACCTACCCTTCGCTTCAGACGCATCAAGCCTGATATCTCCGCACCAGGATCTGATGTCATTTCCTCCGTCCAAACTTCAGACATTGCTTATGCTAGTTATTCTGGAACAAGTATGGCTTGTCCTCATGCTGCAGGTGTAGCCGCTTTGTTGTACAGCGCCGAACCTACCTTGACCCATGGCCAAATCAGAGATTTACTCATTGCCGGTACACAACCAACTGCATCTACCGGTGGTAGCTGTGGAGGTATCCCTGATACTCAATTCCCTAATCATCATGCTGGAAATGGGCGTATTAGTGCAACGGCTTCCGTTGATGAACTCAACCGCTGGAGAGCTATGGGCCGCTTGTAAAAAGTAACTTATTATTGTTTTTTGTTTCAAGAATTTCCTCCATGAAATAATAAAAGTATAAAAATATTATAATAGTCGTCGTAAATCAAAATAGCCTGAGTTTTTCAATTATTTTTACGCACTTATTTGCATCATAAGGACGCGTCAACTTTACTCATATTAAATCCCTCGTACGCATTTTTATGGCAATAATGAAAATAAATAAGTCCAGTGGATGGTTACAATTTCGTTGGACATATAGTAATAAAAAGCATAATTCTGTCATTTGAGAGGGAGTTTTGTGTTTAAAATAATATTTCAGTGCATCAAATGCAATCGTGAGCTTTATTCACTTACAAGCGTATGTAAGTATGTACATATAATTAAAATAGTTATGATCTTTTATTTAATGTTATTTTGGATAAGTTCCATCATTAAAGCCTGTATCAGTAAAATCGACAGTAAAAAGAAAACTGGCGCTTACAGCCTTAATACTATTCATAGATGTCAATAAGAAGTATGAAGTATGTATGTTAAGTATAAAAGAAGACGTATTTGTATTGGTATTTGTGGGAATAGCCCCTATTTGTTGAAGATAAAAAAGTTCGGGCAATAAAAAATTCAGAAAAATTACTACAAATCATAAAAAGCATATTGGCTGATAAAAATTACAATATTATATCTTTGCTGATTAGGTACATATGCAATACTAATTATTGTGGTTATATCAGTAAGCAATCATCATTTAACATAATACTGTTTTGAGCTTTGCAAACACGAGCAGCCGCTTTGTATACTTGGTAGTCAATATAAGATAGCGATAAATGTAGTATAGTGTGCCAGGATAATCCCTCGTACTCAAGCACTTGAAAAGCAAGCGGTAGTAGTAATTAATCTCACTTTATGATTTATCTCCATGAGAAAACGCAGCATAAGCACTTACAAATTATTATTGTTAGTGTTAACGATTTGAACGCAAATATGTGGAGTAACTTTAAATACTTGATTCTCGGTGTAACGGAATCCCCAGGACCATGAAACTAAAACCAACGATATTATGCAAATTCAATCGCAGTATGTTCCTTATTAATTCCTTAATGTTGAAATAATTTCAGTCTGAAAATATGGTTCCTTGAGAATTATGCATGGATGTACGAGTGTGCGCATTGTATCCATGGAAGTGGAAACTCATGGCAGTTTTCATTAAGGATTTTAGCAGTATTAATTACATAATTATACCAGGTGTTTTTATTTACAGGAGCTTTATTTTCGTCAAAATCAAAACCTATTAATAGTTCACTTGTGTACTATTGACACGTTTTATTTTGCCATATTTGATTAACACGGATATCAGGTTGTCGCAAATCAGCTCTTGGAATTTATGGTGTCCTCCGAGTAATTATTTACATCTAACTTAAAGAGATTTTCATCAATATTGCTATTTAACTTTCTCTTCACTATACATGACAATCTATGTGCGCCACAACATTTCTGGTTTAAATTAAGAATGAAAATGAAGATCGCGGGAAGTATTTGGTAAGTTAAGCGGTGTGAGGTGCCGGAAGAAATAAATTGGTATGACATTATATGGGATGCTAATATTGCTGTTGTAGTAGAATTAGGGACGTCACGATTTTTTATTGGAAAAGGTGGTTTGACGGCTAACGGGCTAACCTGTTTTGCGTCTGTAAAAAATATTACAAAAACGTTAGCAACCAATATTTTCAAACACCTATCACGCTTAAGATACAGTTGCCAAGGATGCGCATGCATAATGGAAAGAGTAAATGCTTAGTAAAACCTTCAAATTCCGTCTATATCATCGATCAAACCATTCAAACCTTGTCATATTTGCAATCATTCGAGCCAACAGAACTAAGAGGTGTTATGCTCCATCCTGAGACTGAGAGACTTGGTTTTATTCGTAGGAATAGGTCTATTAAGAGAAGGTTCGAGTTCAGAGAACACCTCCCATACATTATAAATTACTCGTTTATTATTAAATTAAAATGCACGGAATAAAGAATAGAACCCATAAAAAATGGAATCAATATTTTTATTAATTCAAATAACGACTCAAAATCTACTATGTAAATCTCAGTTCGGTTAATATCGTTAGATGTGCTATGCAACAAATATGCACGTATATTTTACGGCTCCGCACCTGCAGCTTTGCATGCAATTATTAAAACACCTGCAAAAATGCAAATGGCGACGAAATACATATATAACGCAAATATACGCGATGTGGGCAGAACCATATCAAGGTGTAAAAGGGTTCTGGTTCTGCTTTCCAAATAATCGGATAGCCTATGAAAAACGACCCTTCCTATGTAGGGGTTGATTATTCTGGCCCCACTATAGAAAAAATCTCTATATTCTATACCAGGAGAAAGATGGCGTTGAGGGCTAACACAGGCCCCCGATGTGAGCTATGACTTTTTGTAACACCTGCTTGTAAAACACCGGTCATGAAGGGAAAGCAAAAATGATTTTAATTTAAAGGAAAAACAAGCAAGGAAACCCTTATGCCATTTACCCAAGGAATGTATAAAAATTAAAGGTATTTGTCATCTGTATCGAACCAAGGTTATAGGTTTCCCACAAAAGGAAAAGTCACCGCATTTTTTAAAGTCGGCATGCACTTTTTATAGTCTTTGTATAATTTAATAAATTATCTTTAAGTTGGGCAGTCTTGTTCATTTTGCTCAATTGTTTTAATCCCAGGGAATAGCTTGGCTCAACACTGTAAACCCTTCCTCCTATACATACACACATTACATAATAAAAATACAAGTGAGCACGTGGCCTCTTATCTTATGGTCATGATCACTCCATCAGGCTTTCGGATTCATCGACGTTGTAATACATGTACTTAAATACAAGTACGGTGTCCTGATAATCAAACAATGTACATTCCAATGATAATTATTGCTGCAAATTTTAACAGGGAAATCCACGGCTATCAATCTTCACAACTGAACAAATAAAACTTAGGACCATGGAAAACTCCAGAAGACGATATATTCCAATTCCTATGACATATTCAATTCGGTTCCGTCGAACTTGTAATTCCTAATCAATCTAGTTTCTAATCATTTAATTCCATTGAACAAGGTGTAAAGTATGATGAAATTGATATTTTCCAGCACATTTCCGCGGAACGTTTCTACAGAACTTACCTATGTCATGCATAAAAATTGTAAGTACCAGGTGAGCTCTTACAGTTATTGCTACAAAACGGCAAAAATGAAAAGTTTCCCAAGAGGGTTTTTCCAACAAATCGATCAAATTCCCCAGCTTCGGAGAACACGAGATAAGCTCATGAATTAATAAGGATTAGTTGATTCAAAGTACTTCAAAGAATTCCAAATCATATAAAAAGGGATGGAAAATTCATTATCAGTACAATCCAGCCTTCGATTTCATCAAGAAACGTTGAAACTGCCGCAAAATGAAGTTAGTAACCTCCCTCGTAGTCCTCGGGCTTGCCTGTGCAACCCTCGCTGCCCCTACCGTAGACTCTTCCCTGTTGAGAAGTCTCCAGACCAAGGGTCACACTGAGATCCTCATCTCCTTCAAGAACTCCGATGTGAAGAACATCCGAACCAAAGCCGTTTCCCAAACTAGATCTCTTGGTGGTTCCCCCACTGCTGTCAGACAATCCATCTTCGACGCTCTCACTGCTCACGCCGATGCTACCCAAGCTAAGGTCCTCGATGTCTTGAACAAGCACCGTACTGCTAGCCAGAAGGTCATGCCTTTGTGGATAACCAACCAGGTCGCTGTTAAGGGAGCAACTTTGAAAACCCTCGAATTAATCAACAAGATGGAAGAAATTTCTGAAATCATTGAAACTCCCATGGGAGGATTGATTGAACCTGTTGAATTCCAAGAACTTCCTGAAAACTTCGTCAATGCTGGTGAAACTTATGGTGTCATTAAAGTTCAAGCCCCTGAACTTTGGGCCCAGGGTAACAAGGGAGCAGGAGTTTTGGTAGGAAGTTTGGACACTGGTGTCCGACCATCCCACATTGCCTTGAGAGATCACTACCGCGCTGACCACGGTTGGTATGATCCAGCTGAAGACGATCTAACTGCCACTGATCTCCATGGTCACGGAACTCACACCATTGGAACGATGGTTGGAAGCACCAACGGAATCGGAGTTGCTCCCGAAGCCCAATTCATCTCATGCAAGGGAATGAACAGATACGGATCTGGATCTGCAGCAGACTTCATTGCTTGCGGTCAATTCTTTGTCTGCCCTCACTTGCCCAGTGGACCACGTGATGATCCTCGGTGTGACTTGGCTCCAGTTGCTGTTGGTAACTCTTGGGGATTCATTGGAAACAACGGATTCTTCGATGATGTTGTTGAGGCTTGGATTGCAGCTGATATTGCTCCCATCTTTGCTGCTGGTAACGAAGGTCAAGGCTGCAGTACTCTCAGAACTCCTGGAAACGCTGCAAAGTCCATCACCATTGGAGCTACTGATGACGGAGACAATATGGCTTATTTCAGCAGCGCTGGACCCAGTCACGAAGGTGTTCGCAAGCCCACGGTCTCTGCTCCAGGTGTCAACACCATTTCTTGCGGAATTAGCTCCGATACTTCTTATGCCACCATGTCTGGAACCAGCATGGCCACTCCTCACGTCGTTGGTGTCACTGCTCTCTTAAATAACAAGAAACCCAACTTGACCGTTTCTCAACTCGAAGCTGCTCTCATTGCCGGTACCCAACCAACCGTCCCCACCGGAAAAACTTGTGGCGGTATTGTAGACACCACCTACCCCAATAACCACGTTGGGCACGGACGAGTCAACGCACTTCTCTCAGCCAACTCTCTGTAAAACCAACTCGAATTTGCAGACCAAGTTATTACGAACTGGACAACCAAAAATAAATGAACTAAATTTTCTCGCATAAATTATCATTTCTTCCTTCAATTATTATCATTCAAATGTCTATAACATGCGCACACATAACTGACGTGAGCAGGAGTGAGGCAAAAGAGGCAATGTATGTACTTTAGGCTTACATATATACATGTATGCATTCCATAATTTCTCTCCATTTATGCACATGTCTATCTTGCGTCATATTAATATTTATTGTACCTTATTTAGTCTAACAAAATTATAAGATTATAAGCAAAAAATTGCTTGTATTAAGAACTTTTGACTCTAATAATTTGTCACAATTGCATTTCAGGGGCTGTGGAGTTTAATTCCACATCAACGAGAAAGATTGATTGATGAGATTCGACATAATATGCACGCTTGTCCAGGGCTACATGACTCAAGCATGTTACATTATTGGGTTAAAGTGGTACCAAAGTTCAGACCTTTCGTCAGGTAGGACATTGTAGAGACAAATAAAATGTTTTCGAGAGTTCAGCCCTGTGATGTTCCCACTGAGATGAACAAACTCCTGATCTTCCACGTAGACTGTGTTGACGGGTAGAATTTTTAATTTATTAGCGAGGAGGCCCAAGTAAATTTCATCCACGTATAAATGCTTGACAAATGGTGCCAGATAATAAAATTTATTTGCAGTTGTCAGGGAAAGGATTTGTAAAGGGTGACGAACATGAGTAGGAAAAAAAGGGGGAGGATAATCCTCTGGAGTTAGTATTATCGTTCCTCCGTCATCTTCCGTGCCTAAAATAAGTTTACATAAATTCCAGTATTATTTCAAGACAAGTTATAGCATATATGCACAAAAATCAATAAAAATTGAAGTCAGTAGAGGATAGTGTAAAACTTGACATGAACTTACGGCCAGGAACTACATTTGCATGACCCGCAACACTTCCCGCAAAAAAATCAGTCTTGGATAGCTTGTCCAATGATAAGGGGTTGCTATTTTTCATCAAGATACTCCGTTTCCTTTTCGTAGGGTAGAAATGGGGATCCCGAAGAAATTTGATGAGATTTTCGATTGAAAAATAAACACCCGAATTGACAAAAACAAGGAATTTGAAATTTGCGCAAAATTTCTTTGCCCAGCTAAGTCCCACCATAGTTTTTACGGTACTATCCATATTAGTGTCTACATAAACCCCTTGGACCATATCTTTGTGATAGTTCATTTCTACTTGGAGCCTATCACGATCCATTGGGTCTTCGGGGTTTCCAACTAAAAAGGCAACTTGAATTCTTTCTTGGAATTTCGACAAATATTCTAAATGAGCAAAGGTCTTCCGCTGGAAATCCCGGTCTGCATGGTTAAATACTACGGATTTAACCAGAATTACGATGTCCAAGTCATCCTCACATTTTCGGCGGGAGTTGGCAGTGAACTGGATATTTGTAAAGCCGGGGTTGATTTCTGGGATGTTTGCCTTCCTTCCAGTCCTGTTCTCAAAGTGATGCAAAACGTTAAAACCAATAATTATTCTGGCCAATTTCATAACCACATTTCTTGCTCCTATACAGAAATCAATGTCCCGCTCAAAAATATATATTCCATAAAATTCATATACAACGCCTTACAATAATTTTTCAACGAATTTAGATATATCGTGGATCTCCATTGGGTAGCTTAAAACAGGAAATGGATACGTTGTATTAACCTTCCTCAAGGCCTTAGGAGCAACTTCCCGAATGACTTGAGTTTTTTCCACACTTCTGTACAAGTGAAATGTTGACATACTCAAGACAGTTACAGTAGCCAAACAACAGCAAAGGATATCGCTTCTGTAACAATTAGTTATTGAATAACAACGAAAATATTTCATTAAATTTTTCTCTAATATTATTTCAGTATTTTGAAAAATGTCCTCTTACTTCATTTTTAAGTATGAAATAATCAATATTGTGTGTGTCACAATTTTATAGTCAAAGCTTAGTAAATATATTTCAGTTGTTTGAAGGAAGCCAACGTGGAGATTTTAGAGGACCGATTTTGCAGAATTGGCATTTCGCAAAAGTTGGATATGCATTCATTTAATAAAACATTCGATGCAACTTTTACAATGCTCCAAAAGCGCAGCATCGTCGAAAACGGACGCATGCACTTGTTAATTCCTTTTTATGAACGTTAAAGTAAGTAATAATTTATTGCTGAAGATTAAATATTTCTCTATGTAAACACATGTTAAAGCTAATACTTGCATCATTACTAAAGCTAAACAGAGTGAGAGGCAAATTAAAATAGGGAATAATATTATTCTTCATCTATGGTCAGACCAACACAAAAATATAATGGATTTAATTATAATATTAAAAATAAAAATATTTCGTTTTTAACGACAAAGGTCCTCATCTCTGGCAAACAAAGCCCAATTTCTTGCATTGCATCCTAAAACATTATTACAGCATCCTACAACAAAATTATGAAACCTTGCTTGCAAACCTGCATCTCTTCTGAGTCGATACATTAGGTCTCCCTTTGGGGGTTGTTGCAGCTCAACTGGATTGACTTCCAATTTGGATTCAGATTCGGACTTTCCAATGCTCCGCACCAGCTCGACAGCTTCAACTTGTTCCGAGTTAATGTAGACTTGAGAAGCATAGGACTCTTCCCTGTAAGTATTACCGGAGTCACCAACGGGGAAGTATAATTTCACTGCGGGCTTATCGACAAGCGGAAAATTTGATCCCGTCTGTTGGGATGAAGGAGTTGTTCCAGAGTTTTGAGACGGTTCGTGCGTTGTTGTTTGTTGTTGTTTTTGGAGAGCTTCGTCATATTTTGGCGGAGGTCTATGGCGTGACAGCACAGGTAATTGAGATAATTCCTCCGGCTCTGGCTGGCTTCCAGTGTGTAGGTTTTTTTTAAAGAAATCTTCTAGCTCTGCAACTTTAAAAACCAATTTTAAAAAAATTGGGTGAAAAATATATCCATGAAAATTACACCACATTTGTACCATTTGAACCAAACTTTCTGCATAAAAGCACGAATAAAAGTTACCCATTTCTGATATATATAATTGTAATTGTAAGAAAGCTTGTACTGAATCCTCCAAATTCATTGCTGACAGCTTAAACAGTCTTTTGATTAGTTAGCACAAAATAGTTACTTACAGGAATTATAAACAATTCCGTTGTGCTCAATGGGATCTGCAGAAATACTTCTCTTAATGTCATAGGCACAAGCTTTCCGAATGTGTGCTTTCAATACCTCATCATCAGAACAGTATCCGTAGCGGGCGGGACTACTCCGCACGAGGAATTTACAACCCAAATTAAAACTAAGTAATAGTAATGGAACCAATTTTGCTGTCCCCATTCTTTTCAAATTTATTCTCAAATTTGAAAAAAATTATCCCTTCCATTGATCGAAAATCTAAATAATATGAGGCAGTGTAGCTAAGATAATCTCATGTGAGAATGAAATTATTAGAGAATTCTGTAATTCATCCATGAACTATTAAAATTTTATGAGAGGTATTTAAGAAATTCTATTATTTATCGGTATTATTTATAGTTTTGTTTGTACCTCCGTAAAAAACAAACTACAAACTTTAGTGCGCCTGTTACAATGAAATTCGATTCAGTCAATTGAGTTTCTGGCGCCAGGAAATGTTTCTGAGGAAAAATGCGTCCAATTTTGACAAACAGCGAGTAGGATTCATAGGTCTGTTCAGAAGCAAAAAATGGCATGATTCACGTCCACATTCATGCCTACAGACATGCATTTAGCAGCACTTATTATACATCAAATTAATGCACATTAAAATTATAATGGGATCAAATTTAGCTAAATGCACTATTGAACAAAGCTGCACTGCAGTGCACATATGTACATTGGAAAACAGATGGTGCTGTCAGATAGTTAGCATAAGTCAACACTAAGCAAATACGGGGCACAAAGATATTTGATTTTCTTTTGAATGTTGTCTGATTTGTCATGACTCATAACAATAAAATAATATGGAGGAGACATTTTTGTCTGAACTGACAACGAGTGCCACTGTACAGGGCATTGGGACTACACCTACACATTTGCACCCCTACCCCTGGGGTCCATGGTAGTTGGTTTTTAGATGCAGAGAGTAAATCCACAGGGAATGTGTAAGCCCAAAACATCATAGTCAAAATTTCAGTTTCAGCAAAAGTACCGTGTATCGGAAATAATACACAACTGCGTTGGAATTTTTGTAATTATTATTCAAAAAGGTTTGCATCTCTATTAAGATTTTGGTTCAAATATCTAATATTTTTTAGCCCAAGAAATCGTTTCAAATCTATTGGATAAAAATTTAGTGACTGATTCTGTGGGTTCAAACAGCTTTGGTTTAAAGGATAAAAAAATGTTTTGCTGAATTTGGTCCAATATTATTTCTTGCGTGAAACTGCTACTCAGCTCAGGTTGAAAAATTCCTTGGCTCAACTGAGAGGCTCCACAATATGTATAGCCACTAAATCATAGTAATTTCCGGATAATTAACAAGATTTTGTGTAAAACTTAACTGCGATGGCCGGGAATCGAACCCGGATCAACTACTTGGGAAGCAACTATGCTCACCATTACACCACCATCGCTTGGTTTGGACATCTTACCTTTTTAATCTGCTGGCAGTTCTAAGCTTTCATGAAAAACACAAGCGTCAGTAAGTAATAAAATGAAGTTCTATCATTACTTGATCGTTATATCGAAATGATTTTCGCCTTGCTGAGGTTTACATTTTTGCACCAAACGCAAACTGTGTACAGGAATGTTGCACAAAGCCAATGAACCACGATCAGCACAATTCGATCGGAGAAGTTTGGATTACAGCCATTATTCACAAGAAATAGATTATAGAATGAAGGTAGAAAATTATTAGCATTACACGGACAACGTTTGGTTGTTAGCAACATCTTCGCTATTTTTGTTGTTGGTCTAAACAAGTTTCAATGTAATTTGCACCAGCAGTGCTTTGGCTGCTTTAGTTTGTTCTTCGTGAACTATGCATTAAAATATCCACAAACCCGA
>JAQFXU010003056.1:0-17742 GCA_034693705.1 Spatulosminthurus flaviceps | reverse complement strand
CAAATTTAATGGAACCCGATCCGGTCCCAGTATGACCGGGTCTCTAAAATGTAGGCACCCGAACCGGTCCCAACCCGTTCCGGTACCCGAAACCCGGGTTCCACCCGAACCCGTGGCGCATACTAGAAACAGCATAGGATTCAAATATGAACACTTTTACTTGTGACGTGATATGTGATTTTGTGTGTAAAAATGGGGATTTGTAGTTTTTTCAGGTCAAATTATTAACTTGCTTGCTAAAAAGCTGGTGCATAGTGGTGAGAAGGGTAGGATTCAGCTAATATTTTTTATATATGAAGTGAGCCTGTTAATTGAACCAAAAAAAGTTTCAACCTATAACTTACTTTCTCAGAACTTTAATTGGAGCAATAAAGAATTAAAACCAAAAGTTGCTTAAACCAAGAAAAATCTGAAGCAATAAATGTATTATTAAACCAAGAAAAATTTGGTCAAAAATAAATTGAGCCCAAAAATTGGAACCAAAATAAAATCAAACAAAAGGTCGTACCGTTTATGGAAAGTTAACAAAAAATAGACATCTAATCTCAATCTAATTTGGTTAAATGAGGACTATTCTTATGGTGTTCTGGAACTTTTATGGTTATTCTTGTATCTACATAATTTGGAGACGATATTTTGCCGTTTAGTTGTAGTTTAATTCTTGAGGCTAAAATGTTAGTTAAATAAAAATGGCCAAATATTGAGGGAGCGATTTACATATCAACTATTAAGTTGTGATTGAAAAATCGAATGGTTTAGAAAATGCTGAGCTGAAAATTGTGGGAATATTTTACTTGGAATAGATTTTGGGTTAAATCGTTTGGGGGGGGACTTTTGGTTTAATAATAGTAGCTTAAAAAATTTGGTTAAAATCATTGTAATAATTTTTGATTCAAATAATTTTTTATGGAAAAATTATAATGGTATAAAGTTTTGGTTGAAATAAAATGTGCTCACATTATTTTGGCTGGAAAAATTTGGACTCGAATTATTTTGGTTCGAGTGGCAGTTTGTTCTGGAAGCAAATCTCAAAAATCCATTAGAGAATTAAATTTTTCCGAATAAATCATGGGTAAACTTCACCTCAAATTTTACCTCCCTTGACTTATTGTTAGTCTTGTTCCCGCAATAAGGTGAAACGTGGAATTCTTTACATTTTCACAATTAAACGGAAAAACAACGTTCAGAGAAATGTGCTCCCTCAAAAATTGTTGGCATAGAGGGAGGCAAAAATTGTATTTTGTCCAAAAATAAGGGCAATGTTTCCCGAAAAATCAGACCATTTCCATCATATGCCCTCGAATTCCCTTGGAAACGTTATTTCAAAATTAAGGAAATTTGGTCTGCAACAATTATTTTGGTTGTACTCCACGTATAGAGACATGAAGTTAACGATTACATTTTTAGCTTTCATACTTTTATTGCCTGAATTCCAAGGGTCAAAGTTATAGGGTGAGGAGTTTGAGCTGTTCTGATTACAGAAAGGATGACTATAGGACCAATAATTTTCATTTTTTGGAACGTACCCGAATTCAAGGGATTTTGCGACCGAAAAAGACCCTGCCATACGGGAATACTTGTTCTTCTATCCCCCAATACTATACTTATAAAAGAGCCATGATAAAAATAAAATGTTAAATTGCAGTGTGATAATGAAGACAATTAAATTGAAATCATACGTTGCATCACAGTGTGATGCTTCTCAGTAAGAGATTTACACCCTTGAACTACTACCGTGGCATAGAGACCAAACTACTAATTTGTAGTGATAGTTTTTATTCACATCTACGATTGGCTTTTGTCTAGTGTGTTATATTGAATGTGGAAGTGAGTAATTTCCTATTGTTTTGCCAGTCTAGTTTCATTTTCATTGAAAACGCCTAAAATGTAAATGTGAAGAGAAATCATTTAAGTCCGTCACCTTTGCCTCTCGCAACATTCAATTCCGGAATGTAAAACCTATTGTCTAATTCAAATTAATTCCGAACATATTATTGAAATAGATTAATAAGAGAAGATTGAATTCCTGCAGTAATAATCAAAATATCGTATGTACATAATCAGACGTAATACACACGCTAATATACTCTCCGCATATAAACATAAATTATTGGAACATTGATGAGACGTCGAAGGCCTATCCTTAAGTAGCTTGAAGTCGTAGTTTGATTTTTTAGAGGGTTGGAATTCTGGGGTAGAATCCCCATTGGTTTGGGTTCATCCGAATAATTTATATAATTTTTGTTACATTAAAGAAGTTAGAAATAAAGCTCATTGGGGCAAACGTGGTGGATAAATAGTACTTGAGAAATTCCAGGCTATTGTTATTCCCACGTTGTTTTGAATTACTAATTTGTTATAAGTTGATAGGGGCTGGATGATGGAGAAACTTGTAAATATGAGTATAGATGTTGTAAAATTAGAGAAAAAAGGAGAGATACAGAAGAGAGGTCAAGATTATAAGAATGAAATGGAGGAGAAGCTATCTTTGATTTAGGAGGTTATAAAAGTTATTATGGGCTGGTGTGAAAATGAGAGGAGTAAAAATGGTTTCTTTTCTCAAGTGAGGATGATGGCTGTGTTGTTATTACTCTCCTGCAAATGTCAGGATAATACTCGTTCCCTTGAACCCAATGTACGAATATGTATGTTCTGTATGTATAGTTAGTCATATTTGAAGCTGATTCTTGTTGGGACTCTGGATTACTACTACTACGAGCCCAGTGACTTGAGGCTTTAAAAGAGAGTACTGTATAGAAATAGAGAGAGAGAGAGAGATGATTAGCAGAGAGGAGGAAGATGAGAGAATCTCTCTCCTGTCTGCATGCAGATAAGTTGGAAAAAAGAGAAGGTGTGTGTACATATAAGGTAAAGCTGAAGCTATGCCTCTGAGTCCTCTCAGTTTATAGCCTTTTACATATTAGTATTGTAGATATGAGAGGAGACCATGCAGGAGAGAGGAGTACATGGACGATTGGACTCCTTGAGCTTCAACCCCTTCTCCTAATACTTACACGCTGCTCCCATGCATATAGTAGAAGATGGACGGAGAGGAGGAACCATTATAAAAATATGTAGTTTTGTTTCTTCCACGCCGAGCCAAATGCATGTGAGGAGGAGAGGGGGATGATTGTGAGTACTTTGCTATGTATTGCATGGTAGTGAGAGAGGAAGGGACGTGACGTGCACCACTGCAACTACGATATGCTGCAGATGATACTGACATTTCCAAGGAACCACCACATTTGACTCTTGAGTGTGATTCAAGAGAGAGAGAGAGTGAGCGTAGGTCTCCGTCATACTTGGAAGTCTCCATAAGACACGAGTAATAATATTTATCCAGAGCTCTCTCCGGCGAGGCAGAACGCAATGGGAAAACTAGAGTGTACTTGATCCAAAGAGCAAGGATTATTTAAGGGGTAAAATATATACCTGGAAGGAATCAAATTTCCTATAATTCCAATCCAAGAAAAATGTCTATGGAAGAAAAGAAGAGGAAATTGTGTTAAAATAAATTTGACCGGTGGTGCCTTTTGACTGTGTGTGAGTGTGTGAATTGCCTTATTATTTTTTAGGGAATTTTAAGAGAACTGCCCTGCACCGGAAAGTGCGAGATCCAGTGGATGAGTGGATTGATCTGCAACTGTCAATTTACTCGTAAAATATTAGGAGTGATTTTCTAGTGTAGTAGACTCATCTGCTCTGCTTAAAACGTCAATGCCCTCCACATCAACAACAACCACATTTTCCGGTATAGTTTTTTTCACAATAATAATTTACTGTCTAAATTTACAATGTTTTTATTTTATTTCCCTCTTTGCTCTCATCCTGCGTATAATGTTATGTATTGTGGACGGAAAGGATTATTATTATTTGGAGATAGAGCAAATGGAAAAGTGTGTGTCCCTCCGACCTCATTAGCTAGGAAATAATTGTTGTGTCACAGCTGATTTGGGTGATTGGAAGAGTCAGGGAGAGCATAATGTAAAAGAGGATGATAATTAATAATGAGACAAATAAGTTTGCATGGTATTTTCTACAACTGGATTTGGTTTTGTGGGGAGCTTAACTTATAAGCTTGTAATCAACATCATTCTGCAGGAGTGTAAATACATACGTGAACTCAAGTCTATAGGAGCACATGTGCTTGAGTATAGATCCATGGCCGTTGGAGTAGATGATGACTGGGTTGATGGTGTGCGTATTATTTTGTATGTGTGAGGAGAGTATAGATGTATATGTATAGATGTATTCAATGTATAGCCTTGATGTGGATTTGTGGATGTGGTTCTGGCTTATTCTCTCCTGCTCTGCTGGAGTCATATCCCACAAAATCCTTATTGAAAGTTTAGTTTAATGTGGCATTACGCTACTTCATGGCACTTTTATTTCTAGAGCTCACTCACTCAGAAGAGCAGACCATTGCTCAGTTTATTATTACTGACTGAGCTGTCCACTCCACTGCTCTTGGAATTCTTCTCCTCTTTTATTTTCTCTCGTGTGTTTCATTTTGCTCTCCAGCTAAAAAAATATTTACTTGAGCTTAGAATGCAGTTGGTCAATTTGGGCTGTCAAGTTGACAAAGAAGTGGGAGACAAATCAAAATAAATCATTTGTGTGTAGTCACTAATAACTGTGTGTGTGTTACTCAAATTAATTAATTATTAGTTAATTTGGTGTACATGGATATAATTATTATTAATTATTATTAAAAAGTGAAGTTCACTGTGGGAGGATCTTGTATTTAGTAAGTGCCGGTGTTGAGTAAAATCAGTTTTTCCAGTTTTGTGGAGACATATAGAAACTATACCGGCTAAAAGATTTGTGTGGGAAGCTGATAATAAAAGGTAAATAGAGGAGAGGAATTTGTGATGTATTGCCATGCAAACGTATATCTGCAGTTGCGATGGTCCTTGAAAAAGAATAATAATAATTGTCATTGTGAGATCTGACAATGATGATGATTGGTTAAAATGGTCAACTTTTTATAGTGCACATTGCACTTGTTGACAAATTCGATTAACAAATGCATGTGTGAAAAAGTATATTTAGGTTGGAAAATCAATGTGATTATGTTGTTTAAAATGGGAGGGCTTAGGCTATGGATAGAGTGTTTGAAAAATGATGTAGGATTTTCCATACTTTTCCATGGATGGAGATAAAAATAAACGTGGCAAGTATTTAGTTTCCACTGGAATGAGATGAGAAGATTTTCCATGAGTTGTGTGTATGGGTAGAGACTACATGAAATACTAACGTTACAATTTACTGTGGTTATGGTAGAGATGGACAGAAAGGTTTGTGCCTTGTATGTGTACGAGTGTGTTGGGGTGGAAGGAGTAATTGGACATTTTGATCTGAGATTAAGTTACATTTGACGTATTTTTATTTTCCACTCCGGCTCTCTGCCATTGAATGAAAACGTTTGTTTACAAAGTAATGTAGAGGTGGTTGGAATACAAGTGTTGGAATTTATTCTTCCAGGAATTCCTGATAAATTTCCATGTGATGAATTGATGGTTATTATCATATTTTCTTGTGTTATCCAAATTCTTGGTTTTATCTATTCTTTTTGATGGATTTATCTTGGAATGAAATGATTACAGGAGCTCCTTTTCCATTAAAAACAAGCCTGAATTTGTGGAAGGAACTTACACTTGATCCCGTTAGTACTGTCTTTCCTGAGCAAAGAAATGCGAGGGAATGCTTGCAAATGAGGATGAGACTTTATGCTAAATACAGAAATTTATCATTTATTTAAAGGGACTCTCTGCTTCAGCTGACATTTGGCCATTTCTTAGAATTGAAAAAGAAAAAATTATTATTAGGTTGAGTCTGAGTGTGGGGTCCGGCTCGCCTTTGGTTCAGGTGGGCTTAAGCTGCTCAGTAACCAGGGAACAATGTAAGTATAAAAGGGAAAGGATTAAATGATTGAGCAGATCTGATAATTTAAAACTCTACACGGCACTGTGCCTAATGTTCAGGAAAAAAGCGGAAATTTATAATTTGGAAAAAGTAGAAACGTTGTAAAAAGCATCTTTCACAAAATTTGGCTTCTCCAGCTCAACTGGGCTCGATATATGAGGGCCTTTTGTGGATTTCTTAAGCAAAGTGTAAATGGGAGAGAACATGGTTTCTTTGGCACAAAAGCGTCAAAAATCCTGAATGAGTGAGGTAAATATGGTAACGGATATTTGCTTCAAAAATTATTTTAACATAAAAGTTCTTCTTCTTCTTAATTTTAATTTTAAGGAACAATCAATTTTGGGCCAGTTTTTGGCCCAAAATTAGAATGTGTTCATTCCTGATCGTGCACACAATTTTTGATGCATAACAACTTGCTTCAACTTTTTGTGGAATTTTATGCATCATCGGTACCTCCAAGGAATAGGCCACAATAGCGCCGCACTTCATCTTCTTAAGCAGGGGCTGCTAAATAGCTGGAAGTTTTAGTTTAAAACTTGACTCCTTGAAAACCATCATAGAAAACGTGATTGTAGTTAAGAGTATACTCTTTTTAAAAGTATAATGAAAAGTTAAAAATTTGAAGCTTTTTTGTTGCGTGGAATTTTTTTTGAGAGAGAAATACATACGTTGAAAATAAGCCTCAGGTTCGTGAATAATTCCATTCTTCATCCTGATTTCAGTAGAAACGGATTTGCAAGCATTTTTTTTACCATGCAGCAGAGCAGACGAAAAATGATGAGAAAATAAAAAATAAAAATAAAAAATATAGTGATCAATAGCTACATATATGTTATTATGCAGTGGAAAGGAAACATGGTTATTAATTAGTGGACTATGGAGGAGTTTCCAAGTACTTTAACCGTGTAGAAAAGCCCTGTAGAAATAAGGATTAATTAATGGAGTGTTAATTTCTCAGACTAATATGTCTCATAATGATTGTCTAATTGAAGTTTTTTTCTGTATTGACTCTGAAAACATAGGTTTTGGGCGGATGTTCTTCCTTCTCACTGTCAGCTGAACGAGGAGAAAGTGTGATTTATCCCATAGTGAAATAGTTTTTGTGGGTATTTGATTTGAATTGATTTGAGAGTTTGAAGTGCTCGAAGAGCTAGGTAAAAACAAGCGTGGAAAATGGAAGGAGTAGTGGAAAATGGGCACGGAAGTGTAGTTATCGCGAATGTGCATCTGCATGGTGAGCAGAACGGTGATGAGTACATAAACGATGGATGGACACGTGATCGAGCTCCCAAAGAGACATTCTCACCTCAAGATATGAACTCCCTGCCGAGGGCTGCCAAGCAGGTAAATATTCCATATCCTTTACTTATAAAGTACTTTTAGTTAAGTTCCCTATCATATCAACAAGCCGTTGTAAAGTGCATCAATTCCACACTTTTCCTCTTATACTTTGACTCTAATCTCAACTCTCGGCTCCCTTGATTAGTTGAGGTAGGCACATATTTGCTTTTTCCTCCCACTTACTTACTTACTTACTCAAATCAAGAGATAGTGACATTATTGAGCAAGCAAGCGCGAAATCAATTCCCAATATTTTCAATTGAACGGGAAGTCAAGTGGAAACCGCATTTTAGTTCCTCGACCAGCAATACTTCCATAATATGGAATTTCATACACTCGCATTATCTCTAACTTGTCCAACTTGCTTTCGGTAATGAGTTGCTGGAGCTCCATTAGCTGTACCAGCCCAACGTCATGATCGTTGTTTGTCAACACGTTATGTTACGCAACCGCAGAGTGGTTTAGTTACAATTTACAATAATTAAGGCTTTACTTACGCCAGCTACACACACGGTTTCAATTTTCACTGCCATTACCTTAGGCCGCCACATCTTCTTGTTGGACTGGCCTTAAGCCCATATGTTAAAATTTCGCAACTGTAATTTCAAGTGTGAGTAGTGCCCGTGCTGGAATTCCCTTGTACTTGCATAAGAGAAAAGGGACCACTTGTAATTAGATATGTGGATACCAATGCGAGGTGAACCCTGTGAACTTTGTAGGGTGAAGCTAAAAGTGGGAAGTGACCAAGAAGCAGCACACTCTAACTAGCAATACACAGGCTAAAGTGGTTGGGCAAGCTTTATTGAAAATTTTTACGATGAGTCATCGTAAAAATTTTCATCGTAAAATTCGTGGATGATGGACGCTCGTGTAGAGTAGGAGATAAGGTGACAAAGTGGGAATGCATTTTTCCCTAACCGCATCACTTGCATCAGAGTCTTCTTGGGGTACTTGATAATAAAGCAAGTAATTGCATGTCTTGGATCTTGTATCACTCGAGATTTATTTGTTCTGGTAAAATTGGGATGTAGTAATAATTATTATTACTAAATTATTCGTATTATCATGTTAATTTTTGGGCTTGTTGGTGCAACTGGTTTAGTTTTTGCCCGAGCGTTGAGCTTTTTACATGGAGCTACATCTCTTCATGGAGGCAGACTCTATGGGTAACCTTAGAGTACAGAAATATGAATTACATCATATGATGGACTTCTTGAACAAAGTCTGTGCATTTGAATAAATAATCATGAAAAAAAAACAAGTTGTTCCTAACAGAAATATAACTGCTCTTGCAGCTCTTCATCCATTCCATGACATAGGAATAAAAATATTTGATGTGATGTGTGAGTCTCCAAGGCATTCCTGGTTATCTTTTGGCAAACATTGCAATCAGTAAGTGCTTAAATAAATGTTGGGAGCTTGGGAGTGGCACGCTGATATGGAGGAGACTTGCAATGTATTGCTATGGTCGTGGATTACTCAAAGGAGCGCTAAATGGTCTTACAGTGAATAAATATTGGGGAATTGAAGAAATGCTACGGATGACGAGAGATTTTATACTGGTTTGTCGCATGTGACTTTGCATAAGGATTTTATGGGAAGACGGTCCAAATATATACAAATGTATCCCCTGTATAAAGTTGTTGAGTTGTTGTGGGAGTAATGATACCGTAAGTCTTCTCATTTCCATTTCATTCACTCTTCTTAGAAGCTACAACAATTGAAAGGCTTACTTATAATTTCTTAAAATATCCTGCTTACTAAAAAGCTCGAAGTGGAAAGCATAGGAGAAGGAAGATGAAAGGTGTTGTAAGTCGTAATGTTTGTAGATTTCTTATTGGAGTCAGCCTATACTATGTACATGAAATCTAAAGCAACTCTGCTCTGCCGGTCTTAATTAAAATGACAAGTTTTTCTTTAAAAGTAGTGTAGTGAGGATTGGGAGCAAAAAATATTTAAATTCCATTTTTTTGGTAATAATACCGGCTTAAGTTACGAAAAAATCACAAATCATGTCGTCACTTTGCGAAGGAGTCAGTGTATATCGTTGTAGTAACTTCATTCATGGCCAACTTCCTTGGAATAACGTTAACGTTAGAATTATAAGTGTTACAATTTCCCAAACTCTCTCTTTCTCTCACTCCTCTGCTCTTTTTCAGATGAATTTTATTTAGTTATGAGTTAATTTTAGTTGGGAATGAGAAGGAAATTCAAATGTGACTAAGTGGCCAGTTGGATTTTGGGTTGTTAGGATTTGCGATAGTCTCCAGCCAATTATTACTCGAGCCAAGGCGTGTCTTTCCCATGCTTCCCAATTGCTATTCATGCCGACCTGTATATAGGCTAAAGTTTTTGTCATGGCCATGGCAGTAGTGCTAATAATTTTATGATCCCATGATCTTTCAACTTATGCATTTCCACAATGACTCTTTTAGTTCTTCCTTGGTCTACATATACGAGAAAAACTGGAGCATTCAGAGGATTCTTGCTATTCACTATTTTTTAAAGTTGGGTCTAATTTTTGATGCTCATAATAAGTCACGAGCTTGGAGGTCTGTAATAACATCTTGACAAATAAGATGTTCTTTTCATGGATGTTTTGTTGAGTGCATATATTATATTTGTTTATTCAAGTTGATTTGGCCTTAGCGAGTACAACCACGGCATATATTTCAGTTTCCTATATGCTTTCCTCCTCCATGGAATGTTGATTGCATATGTACATATGGTTTCCCCCGTGTTTGGCCAATTATGGCCATATATGAAGTGAGTATGTGAGTGAAGAGTAGAAATGAGGATGAATGGGTGCTTATGAAGTTTAAGCTCCTAGTATTGCTTGTCAGGCGACATTTAAAATGGATCTTGATGAAAATAAAGGGACTGAAGGACGAATTTAAAAAGAGAGTTAGAACTTGTAGAGAGAAGAATGAGTGAATGAGGTCAGGGAAAGAATTAGAAACACAAATTAATTGACACACTGTATAGGATAGGAAACGGTCCATCAGTGAGACTTGGGTGCTTGTGAGTTGTGAAGGTTGACGGCGTGAGTGAAATATATGTGGGGCTCTGCTTATGAAAAATTGTAAGCTAACAAGAGAGACTGAGGATGAAAAAGCCATGGAATGCTCAAGTCATCTCGTGTAGGTGTAAACTCGCCATTTGGAGCTCAGTGGGAGAATTTAGTGGAGGACAGAGTTTAGTGTGTAAGTACACACTTATAATTGATGTCTAATTAAGTGTTAATAGTAAACTCCCATGCAATATTTTTTCCAGTCGGGTAGTAGCTCCGCTGCTCGCCTCACGCTTCATCAGGGCTAACTCCTTTGACTCACTCCTCTTCTCTCCAAATCCTCCCATGCTATACGCATACACGTACTTATTAATACTCTATTGAGGAGAGTGGAAAGGGTGTGAGGTTCTGTGTGGTATGATTCTTATATGTAGATCAAGTAAAGCAATAAATTATTACACGTACTTACAAAAATATTTTCAATAATAATTGCATCAAGGTCATATGCTCAGAGTAAGGGATAAGTCTGGAAAGCTAATGCTATTGACTCGATTCGGGAGTAGCAGATGAGGTTACCATAATCATGCGGACTTTTATTATATAAGTGGGGAAACCCTGTCTGAACATTCATTTATTAGCAGAGTGCACTAGAAAAAGTATAATAGGATCCAATTATTAAGCTTGCTCACGCCCTCAGATTCTCACATGCTACGGCATAATGTGGAAACGGTTTTTTTAAAACAAGGCCTTGCCACTCTGACTTGTGACCTATACCTCCATTAGATCCATTACATTAGATAGATGCTGCCCTATATTTATAATAGTACAAGTAAATACTTACGTACGTCGAGTCCCATTATCATAGATGATCTCATAGATCACATGGTTATGAGGAAGCTTCCTTACATTGTGCAGTGCTAATTTTTTTTGGATACCATCAGTTTTGGTATGAGCCATGTTCTGACCAGTAGATTTTCCTAGAAAATAGTTGGAAACCTTATGGAGGCAAAGTTAATAATTATTGAAACTGGACGTCGGGAAACAAAAAATAGAGAAGAGAGGAGAAAAGTGAAATGGAGGAACATGGTCGACATGACAATGGGATGTCAACAAGGTAATTAATGGGGATCTTTACTATGAGCAGGAGTCCAGTGTGAGTGTGTTAGGCGTGGCGGAAATATAATTTTAGCATTTAGCAATGATCTTCATGAGCATAAGGGACTATGGGCCTTTGGAATGTTTGTTTGAAGGTTTCCCTGAATTTCTGCAAAAGTATAGGATGTTGATGGGAACTCTGAAGAGGCACTAAATTAGGACATAAAACAAATGGGTCGAGGATAATAAGAGCAATATAACCAAGGCGGTTTACACTGGCACGCCACGGACGTGAAGCGTCCTTATTGGAGGCCCTTAAATCAAGGAGTAGAGGGCTCGTCACTTGGGTAGAAAATAAAATCCCTCATTATTGAAGTTGGGAATAGACAAAAATGCGCAAAGATGTTGTAATGACAGTAACGTGTCCTCTTCTTGTCCACATTAGCCACTGCTTCCATGCAATTTCCCTAGGAATTGTCTCCTTATATTTACCTTGAAAGCAAGGGAAACACTTGTAATTTGTCAAGTATGTAGAAGCCCATAGCTACTAATGGTAATGGTAAAATGGGATGTACATGTTAATGGTAGGTTGTGCTCTGAATACATTATTCTTAATGAACTTTGCTAAAATCCTTATACTATAAAGTATTGGAGAATGTTCAGAATAGAAATTGTTACTGAAAATCTCCAAAATACTGGCGATTCCTAGATTCCCTCATCAACTACTAGACCTCTCATTGACCTAGCCTTGCCAATTATTACCAAATTATAGCCATTATTGCTAGAAAATTATCTGTCTGAGTAAGATTGGCGGGGCTAAACTTGGAATGGACTCCAGGTCACATCCCCAACCACAAAATTTCTCTATCTTTGAAAACTGTGTGTGAGGAGGAAACCACGAAAACCCCAAAAGAAAACAAATGAAATAACAGTTAATTAAAATGAAATCTTTGCGGAATAATCCTTGCGGTTAGTTCTGAGTCCTTTACAATGATAATTACTGGCTGTGTTGAGTATGTCTTCAAGTACTGTACATGCATAAATTAACAAGGAGAGTTTTCTGTCATTTCTCTTGGGGGGTTAATCAAAGGAAATGAGAGTTGACTATCTGTTGTTTTCTACTGGCAATGAGCAATCCCCCCTCCCATGTATTTGCTTTACTCACTTATACAATTAGATGGACAAGTGAGGAAAAATTTAAAATAGCACGTACTCTAAGTATATAAAGCTGAATTGAAAGGAATTTATGCATGAGGTCTAGGAGAGATTTTATCATGTACGAAATAGCCCAAGTAGGAATTATAATAATAATAATAATAATAATTTTTATTATGGCTCTGATGCGTGCAAAGTTTGAAAGTTGTATTTTGTGGAAGAGGATGTTGCATAAGTTATTGGAGGAAAAGGAAGGTCGAGCAGAATATAGGGGTAATGTTAAATTTAGACCAGAGACTGTTGGATACGTCTATGGCCATTGCGTCATGTACTAGAATAGGGGAGAGGATGAGAGGAATGGTGTTTGAATAATGATATGGAAGTAATGGATGAGTGTATAGAGAGAGAGAGAGAGATGGAGGAAAGGGCAGATGTGGCCAGTTTGGAAATTGACTGAGTGCACGTGAAGATTGTGAAGGAAAGGCTAAAAGCTTAAGGAACGTGTGGTTGTTGCGGAGATGGGAAGGGCGTCGTACTTGTGAAACTCCTCAGGGACCACAACGAAAACACATGACACATCTGACACGGACTTGAACTCGTGGGGATAACTTGAGTCTTTTCCTCTCTTTTCAGAATGCATTGAATGCACCCATACATAATATCCACTTCCTCTCACATGTTCTATGCCCATATGTACTGCATATACCCAACTACTGCACTAGTCCTCCTTGCCTTACATAGCATACTAAGTAGATATAGGCCGAATAAAAATCACAATTATTAGTAAATTATTATATTGTTAGCCATCCCGCGTACCTTCAACTTCCAACAGCACTACATACAACGGTAAACAGAACTACATGGGCAAGCTTGTATAATTAATATTGAGAGCTAAATGAGCGATATGCAGTACTTACGTAAGAATGAATAAGTGTCGAAAAAGTATTTTACATGGATTTTGAAGTGAATAAATGCGGATATGAGAGACCATGTTTGGAGTTGGAATTGTTGTAAGTAAGAGCAGAAGTAGGGAAGGAAAGGGAGTGCAACCGAAGGATATTATGCTAGGCTGAGAGAGGATTTTAGAAAAGAGGGTTGATAAGGACCATCTCCAAATCTCTTCACCCTGGACATGAAGATACAAAGGGCGCCATTGATGCACTCCATTAAGAGAGGGAAACTACCATGTGTTACCCAAGGAGTAATATTTAGCACGAGGGAGAATTCCTTGTGAAACCATGGAAAGCTTGAGTGTTGAAATTCAAGGGATGCCTTCCCTATATTACATGCGGCCTCCTACTTATACAATTTACAAATGACATGAAATAAAGGTCTGGAGTAGAAAGAATTTATTGTGGATACTGTTCGCTCCAGAGCAAGCCTTTAAAAAAGGGCTCTTACACAATGGATATTCAATTCTCCGTTCCATATTATACAGATACAATGTAGTACCTACGACCATGAAATAATCAATCTCTGGACTCTGGAATGATATTCAGCTGTATAAAATGTTGTGATGTTGTCAATCTTCGACCCAAACTTGCCTACGATATAGCTAATAGCTAAGTTCTTTCGGACATATATTTTATTTTAGGGGATTGGGAACGCTGTACTTTAAGCCATAGGAATAAATACTTAATACTTCCAATAATTGAACTTTAGTTTAATTGATTTATGCATGAAATAATTAATTCACTTCAACAGCTGTATTAATTTCGCACACAAACAAAAGAACATTTTAACGAGAAAACTAATAATTTTAGCTCAGTAATACTATTAATAATAAGAGAGCACAAAAGAGCTC
This sequence comes from Spatulosminthurus flaviceps, assembly GCA_034693705.1. Taxonomy (NCBI): domain Eukaryota; kingdom Metazoa; phylum Arthropoda; class Collembola; order Symphypleona; family Sminthuridae; genus Spatulosminthurus; species Spatulosminthurus flaviceps. The sequence goes on along the minus strand of JAQFXU010003056.1, from coordinate 3,412 downwards.
TAAAATTAATTATCACTAGGACTTGAGATTTAATGGTTTCGGACTTTGGCTCAATCGGAGAGTTCCTTTTGGGAACTTCTGTCAGTCTCAAAATCTTCCGTACTAATTTGCTTTTCTTCAGTCCCTTCACCGTTGTTGGACTGAGATAAGCATTTGAGCATGCATACATTAATACATAACATTTTTCGTTACAGGAATTATGTTTTTGATAACTGGCGTAATTTTCAGATCGTACAGTTTCTGAATCGAAGGATTTCTTCAATATGTCAGTCGACCCGGGATCTTCATTTTGGCTAGTTTGCATACTCGACGACATAAAGTGTACTAAATGCATAGTAAGGGGTGTAGTTCCCCCAATAACAATTTTAGTTGCTGGTTAAGTCCACATATAACAATTTAGTTATTAGGAATTAAACGCTGTAATTTAATTGTGACGATGAGCGGATAATTTTGTGAAAATCCCACAGAGAAAAGCTAGGAGTACAAAAGACATTTTTGTATGAGATGCATTTAAGTACTGATCGTGAAGAGCTGACGGAGAAATATTTGAAGAGATTCTAGCTGCTGTAGCCTTCTTGATCTTGCCTCTAGTTTTTTTTGAAAGCTTTCAGTTACGCTAGAAGGGTAGCAATATGTGAAGCACATGTGCTGTCAACATTTGAAGTTGCAGAATAAAAGCAGGGACAAATGCAGTCATTTGAGAGCGGTTCCATTTTCTATCTCTCTACTCATGAATAGGGAGAAGAGGCTTGAAAGAAGAAGCTTATTATAGGTATAGCAAAATTATAAATTATAGGGACTTCACGTCCTAAGTTAGCATGTGGTTCCGTAGCTACAGATGCTTTTAGTAGTTAGTAGTGACAGGTAACGGAGAGGAAGCAGAAGAAGACATTTCCAGGGAAGGCTAAAGACGAAAGGGAAACGGAACGGTGCAGTATAATTTAGTAGAAAGTTAAAAAGTTTCGTTCTGCTCACTCAACAAGGTCTGGAAGTCTGGACCATCGACTTGGCCAGTGCGGGCTAAGAGAATGTGGAATGGAGCGTCTGGCAACATTATGTTTTTAAATGTACCGTCTGTTATCTTCATCTACCGAGAAAGAATTCTCTAAGCTCCTCGTATCTCATGTAAGCACATTCTCCTTATTTGCTTCAGAGGAGCACAATGTGGGAATGGGCTATTCTGGAAAATCCATGTAGAATGGCTTAAACAATCATTTTTCAATTTCCATGTTTACATGGAGTTTATTCTTTTACCTGCGCCTCCTGTAGTAAATCATGGTATAAAAAGTAGTGCTGGGTCTATAAATGTATGAACTGGAGATTATCGTACTTTTCACATGACTCGACATGACGTTCCCTCAAATGCACTCTGTAGCTATATTATATGGATAAACCAGCGAGGAGAGGAGTAAAATGAGAAAGATCCTTCCTTGTGTGAGGTTAGTAGTGAAATGGGAGGAGAAAAGATTTCCATGACAAAAACTACTCCAGGGCAATAAATTCAAACAAATGTGTGAATATGGAAAAATTAGGCTTATTTAGGTTGACTCCTGGGGTTTTTATGTGCTATGCTGCTAAGGAGACTTTTTTCCTTGGCAGGCATTAGGCATTGGAAGGAAAGGAACAATGCCTTGACAATAATTGTCGAGGGTCGCGAGTGCAGTGCCGTTGCAGCGGGAAAAAATGTGGAAATACTGGAAATATTAGGAGGGACGGGGTTGAGGAGTAAATGGAAGAAGGAGAAAGCAACATTTCCCGTATACTCAAGCTCTTTTCAGTTGATTGCTTGTGGAGGGAAGTTTATTTGTGTTTGTAGCGTATGAGATAAAATCTAGCTAAACTTGGGATGATTATTCGGTGGAGAGTTTTCGTAACTGCACATAGAGAGTGCTCGGATTCCATCTTGGCGATCTACAGGAGCAATTGAAGAATTTGGGGAGCGGGCAAACTGAGCGTAGCTATTTACTCGTTTCCCTATGTTATTCTGGAGTGTACGGAGTTAGGGAGTAGTTACTTTTGCTCTCACTGAATGTTGTGTAGGTGCAGCCTGGCAGGAAGAGAAAGATACAAGCTTGTGTTTCTACAACGGATTATTTCAGGAAACTCTCTCTCTCTCTCGTTCACAAACAGAGCTGAGGATAAGTACGGGTAATACCCGGCAAATTTGGGTCGGATGCGGGTGAGTAGTTAATTTTAAATACCCGAATGGTTTGGATCAGGTACGGATAGCCTTGGGATCCGAACTTGATTATTAGATAGGAATTTTTTGAAGTTCTGATCTGGCCAAGCTACTCGTTGTTCTCGGGTGTAGTCTTATTCATTCTCGGCTATTTCCGAAATTGTTGGAAAATATGATTTGACATACCTAAATAAAAGTCGGCAAACTGTCCTTCCCACCAATTTTTCTGGTATGGGTAAATATGGGCAATTCAGAAAAAAATCAGGTGTGGAAACACAAGCTTAAAGAGAAATTCAACGGAAGATTACTCCAAGACAATAGACAAGAAGTAGAAGTCTATTTTCCTCTTCTTGTTCTTTCTAACAACACAAATCCATCTCTATTTTACCACAAAGTTTTTAACAGCCTCTCACAGTCAGATTTCTCTATAGCTCTTCATGCCATTCACCATGAAATCCAAATATACTGCACATATTTAATTGTACCAAACCACTCTGAGAGATTCCGTGTGTTTCCTGAGGCACCGTATATTCCCGTTCCACTGCAAATTGCAACCTCTCACCAGTCTTTTATAATGAGAAATTCGTTTTATTCAAATCTCTTTTATTGCACACTTTTTCATCGGACTATATTTTTTGAGCCAGGAACGTATCTATGCGTCTTAATGGCCAGAAATCATTCTGTAGAAACTCACCCCGAATCCCGATTCCAAGAAGGTTTGGGAACTTTTCCTCACCCAACATTTCTAGAGGCCAGGAAACTAATAATAAGATTTCTAATGAGAAAATACTGTCACTATTGTAGCTACGCACAAACGTATGTATATGGTCGCAACCTGTTAATTATATGCCTATATACATTTCCTGAAAATAAATATTGCGTCTAATTGAAAGTTGAGTCTCAATGAGGGGATCAGCTCATATTGTCTCCTCTCGCATTCCATAACACTTATTCATTCCTCATTTGCTTCTGCAATCTTGTCATTGACCAGTCCATTGGAAAAGGAATTATGAATAAATGAAGAAACGATGACAGAGTTAATGTGTGTTAATTAATTAATTAGCTAGTTCCAGTTAAAAATTGATTTACAGTTAATTAGTAATATTGTAATTTGATGTCCCTTTTAAGACTGGATGAGAGTCCAGTGTTAATTGTGTGGCGGTAAAGATCTTGAGGAATGTCCATTGATCTTTATTGAGATGGTTGAAATGAAGAGACTGTAGGAGTACGTCA
>JAQFXU010003055.1:0-17748 GCA_034693705.1 Spatulosminthurus flaviceps | reverse complement strand
ACCGGAACACCTGTTAATTTTAAAGGGGCCCCTGTTAAATTTTTACAGGTTTCCCTTTGTGAACCTTTCCTTCGGGGACCCACGTCCAACACTCCGATTTATTTTTTACAGTGTACATGTTAGGATTTTTTTCTCCCAGATGTTTAACGTTTAGTTAGCGGGATACGCTTTTTAGTAATATTCTCGAAACTAATTTTTGTTCTTGTTTGGTTTTACTGCTCATAATGGAATTTAGTTCTAGTTAACCTTGTATTTATCAGGGTCCCCGCAGAACGAACAGGGTCCCTGTTGAATGGATTTTTGACATTTTAAATGTTAACAGGAATCCTGTTGATTTTATAAATTATTTATTAGAGTGTAGCGTCTGTCTTTGTGACCTATGTATGGCTAGGAAAAAATGTTCTGTGTCGAGATTCGAACCCGGAACTTTACAATTAGATCCTACCAGTATACTATTAACCCCTACAGCCACAGCCGCTGTCGCGCTGTAGCTGCTGACCAGGCCACTGGAAACTCGCAGGCTACAGGAACAGATTTATTATCATTTTCACTTTGTTTCTCACAATCAGAGGAATCTTCCTTTTTTCAAGGATAATGGAATTATGCTATATTCCATTATCCTTGGTAAGTTGTAGTTAAATATGAACAGCTCGCGTTGTCTCCTACATATTATTATTTCCCCTGCCATTCTTATGTCTTATGTGTTTAAAAAAAAATTATCCCTGTTCACGATCAATCGACGTGCGACAAGGGTCCTCTTCGAATACGAATACAGTATTAAAAAGTCAGACTTAACATTTGACATATTCCGATAGCACGATAGGAGTGGTCCTTGTTATTCTGCTATCGGCAGTGAACAGGAAGAATTATCGTGAATAATGCTTCCTCTTTCTACGCATTGATGCAAGTACTTATGTAATAAATAATAATTGGAATATTATTAAACTAAAATAATCAAGCTTTATTATTTAGCATTGGGTTGATTACGAATTTCCATAGAGAAGTTCTTGGGGCAGAGGATTAGCTTTCCCCATCTATTGAGCGTATCTTAAGACTCGGGGAAGGCTCAGGAGCGTGACGTCAGATTTGGAGTGACAAATTTCGAATAAACCTCTTGAATAACATTCGTCCTTCGCCTATGCAATCCGCATGGCTATATTCAGAGCATGTGAGTCGCAATGGAATTGTACAACCTCGTAGTTTGAGAGAAAAGTAGTAACAAAATTTCGAACTGAAATCTTTTTTTGTCCAGAACGTCGTTACCTATTAGTATTTCAAAATTTCGTCGGACAAAATTTTCAGCGGTTCCAACATGGAGAAGGAGAGTTCCTCTCTTAGGAACTTATTAGGAATATACAGTCCCACCTATGCACCGGACGATCCGTCTATGAACGTTTCAGGTAAGATTTTTAAAGTGTAAATTTTGAATTACATCATCTTTATTAATTTTTATTAATTTGCCATTTTTATCGAGTGTGAAAAACAAGAATGGATAGGAATTTACCACACGGATCTTCAAGTTTGAATTATGCGGGTTTAATTTTGTAATTAATGTGAATGATAATTGAAGTGCACATTGGTTGGATCAATGGCAATGAAATGGGAATGAGTTGGGAAGGAACACTATAAAATAACGAACTTCGATAAATAATGGATAACTCGGAATTGTATAATTTTTTGGAGTAAATAGTAGAGAAATTCGGGATTGAACCTTGAGAATTTGATTGGGAATTTCAAAATAATGAACAAATAGGAGGTGGTGAAATGTATATTAATATGTTATGGTTTTGCCAATTTTGCAGTTCATAGCAGCAACACAAATGCCCCTTTATTATCTCCATACCTAAACGTAAATCCATATGCGATTGAAGAACCAGAATTCATACTTCCGGAAGGAGCCAGCAGACAGAGAGGTCGGTTAGAGTATGCTTTTGGAGCCATAGGAGCTTCTGTTATAGTAGGTGCTGGTGTAGGAGGCTTATCTGGCTTTTATAAGGGACTTCAAGACACAAAAGGACAACCTGCTAAAATTCGTCGGACTCAGTAAGCAATCCGAGAGCTTTGTAATATTTTCAGCGTGTGTTTAGTTTTGTTTGGTGGGTACGTCAGTGTTTTTGTATTGATGGAAGTTGATATAATGAATGCAGATTTACGAATAATAAGGGTTGTTGAAATGAAAACATATTTAAATGGAATGGATGGTTGTATGACTATATTTTTTGATATGTAGGTTAATCAACTATGCCCTTAAACGAGGATCCACCACAGGCAATGCACTAGGTGTAATGGCTCTAATGTATTCTGGGTTTGGTGTTTTCCTAAACTGGGTAAGGGAAGAAGACGACGAATTTAATACCATTGGAGCAGCAACTGCGACGGGGTTACTTTACAAATCTTCTGGTGAGTGCAGATGTGAATTTTCATAGAATTACTTATTTCTTATTCTGTGTTCCAAGCCAGCGTTATCAAACGACGTACGAAGTTTGTAGGCTTGGTGCGATCATTAATCATAGCTCAATATTTCGTTGGCGAGTACTTTGAGGAGATTCGTGAAATGCTGTTGGTTTGCAATAATTTCTAAAATGAATCGGTGTTATAAAAGGGGTTTCGTTCTGTCCGAACAGTATATTTGTCGTGCTGCGTCAAAAGTATAAGGATTGTCAAGTTTGCTATGCGGTGATGAAACTTAAACACATTTCAGTAAATAATTTGAGATTATAATCCTTCTGGATGCATCCTTTTAGAAATAGGCTGATATTCTCGCAATCCAAGTAGATGTATTCTCTTCGGAGAAATTGTCTCCCAAGTTAAGTTGTTAATTTAATAGCGCAATGCTCGTTGTCGTTAGGTAGCATAAATATATTCGATTTATGTACGGTTGAGTGTTGGGTAAGGACCTAATGCAAACGTGATGTTCTGTATCCCTGAGAGTAGGATGTCGGTTGCCGCAGAAGGTTTTACTGTGAAATTCTATCAGAAGAAGAATAGTTAAAATGCAGCGGAACCTCAATTTTAAATAAAGATATGATTTATTGAAGTTCATACCATGTGAAATTACAATAGCAGTTATGCAGTTGCTTCAGACCAAAAGACGTTTTGCTTGAGGTTTAAGAATTAATCTTATTTTTTTATTTCAGCTGGACTAAAGAAATGTGGAATCGGGGGTCTAGTTGGAGCTGGAATAGCATCTGCCTATATTTTATGGTGTAGGGCGAACAATAACCGATCTATAGCCAGTATGATTGGTTCAAGACGTTTCTAGTACTGATAGTAAAAAAAATAATGTCTTAAAAGTAGCACTAGTCGCTCTTTATTGTATTTCCGTTCCCGACCGATTTGAAAGATGAAATTCGGTAATCTTTTGTTAAAAATTGTTAAATGAGTGAGTCTTACGAAATTTTGCTAAAACTCTGAGGCAAAGTGTAGTGGCATATACATTTAAGTATGTTTCAATGCGACTCGCAGCACTGTGTTTCTTCAGTTTAAATAAAGTGATTTTCAGACGTAGTAAATATTCGCTGTACCACTTACATTGACTGTTTATTCAAACACAATGCCAAGTAGACATTTTATTTACAAATCCACCTTCCATTTTCTCTCATCGTACGACTAGTAAGTCATTACCATTTCAAGTTGTTTTTTAAATTAAATGTTTCAATAATTAAACTATGATATTAATTTCTTTGCCTGTTGAATGTGCTTTCTTTTGTGTGAATCGTTGAATTTAAACTTGTCAGAATTATTAAATGAATACCATAAAACTCGCAAAAACCAATTATTATTATATTAAATTATTATTAATTTGTTGTCCCACTATCCTTCACGCATATTTTGATGTTTCCGTACTTCTGCAAATTATTACAACAGGAAGCGCAACGCTTGTTACGTAAACACGAATAATTATTGTAGAATACATGGAGATGTCCGACGCTCTTCAGAATACAAGCTAGTTTTCCCATTAAAGCCATTTATTAAGTAATTGGTGGGTAGGTGAATAATATATATTTTGTTACTTATATACACATCATCTGGACTGGATTATATTCAAACAAATTACATTTAAATCATTTACTTTACTCGAAACCGCGAACCACGATGCAACCAAAACCGAAAGGTGCATCGAACCGGACTCGACGTGGCATTTAATACCCGACCTTCTCTCCACAGTAAGTGGTATTTTTGCACGTTGATCAAAGACACAAATCTATACTGTAGATTAATTTATTATTAATAAAACACTAAATGAGGTAATAACAAAACCAAATACTAAAGCATTCAAATAATTCACGTGTATTTCTTAGTTCCGTCTAGGTACTTACTTGAAATAAATATGAAAATATCTACTTTTCTGTCTCGTCATGACAATAAAATGGAGGGGTAGGGATACAAACAATAATAAATACCTTTAAAACGACGTCAGGTCAGAGAATTCTCGTACGTACAAATATATATACTGTAAATATAACTTCTAGTAAAATCTATGAAATGGGTTTGTACATACATCAACAAAACTAAATACTATTTTACAACATATAATTACAAACACCGATATTATTTCGTAATTTCAGCGGAACGTTCATTTCAAACTATGCCATTCAGTATTAACGTTTCTTGGATTACGAAGCATTTTCTCCCAGTGGTACTTTCCTATAGGGTTTTTAATTGAGAAACCGAAAGCAACTTTTCCGACAACATCGTCTCGTGTTCTCGAAGGTTTGTGGTGAAGCTGGGAGTCGCTTCCTCTCCTCTCTTCATGGCTTCTGTTAGAACTATGGTTCGAGGTCCTACTTCCTCCTTTTTGCGGACTAACATTCAGATTTTCTCCATAATGGAATAAACCGTCATCCGTTGTTGCCGAGGACGTGGGAGATTCTCCAGAAGTCAAACAGTCAATCTCTCCTCCGGAATGGCGATACCTGGACATAGATGCTTTGTCGGTTTGACACACGAGAACAAGCAATACTGTTTGAATTAACTCCTGCGGTGGCATGTCGAAAACGAGCGTCTCATTAAACAAAGCTTGATCCGAAGTTCCGCATAGACGTTGGAATGTTGTCTTTTTCCTCTTCAAAACTCGACCAGTATCAGCTCTCATTAGCAGAATTCTCACGAAGCAGATACCTGCAAGCCAAAAGAAATGCGAAGTTAAATTACCTGTGCACACGACAATTCATTACACATCCAATGTTGGATGTTCATCCAACCAGAGCCTTGGGGTCAAGTACTGTTATTAAATAACCTACCCTGATTCAAGTGTCTCTATACCTTCCTTCAACTCTCACATTCATTCAAGCACTTGAATTTTAACCAAGGCACAAGGTTACTATTGGTAATCCTGACCCTCAACTAACCCTGGAAAACATCTTCGCCATGAAACCTAATACACACCGTCATAAGCAAATTCAATTATTTGCTTAAGTATATTGCATTCAAGGTCCTCTTTTTGTATGAAAATGATATTATTAACCGTACACTGTTGTAATCGTCAAGGCAATCTTGAGAATAATAGAGGTTGGAGGACCTCGTTCCTAAGTCAATTGTCAAAGAATTGATCGTGTTATATTGTAGTATTGCGAATACGAGGTCTAAACCTGACCTAGATTTATTCCCCTGAAAAGGATTCCGTCTTAAATCGACTGGCAAGCCGACCTAAAACCTGTGTACCCATAAATTAGTTGGGTTTGAATGGAAACAGTTTTCTTGCCTGATCCAATGTGAAGAGAAAAACCTCTGGAGAGAATACACGTGCTAAGGATAAGTAATGATCACAGGCTAGTCCTTTTTATAGAACATAGGTTTATATTTGAAGAGCAACTAATTCTTTGAAGTAGCACCCCGTCATGTGGGGTGTTCTACTTTGCTCACTCGTTCTGCTGTAGTCACCATTTCTATACTGGAATGGATGGATGGTGTGTCGTGCCAAACTGCCAAGAACATGATTACATTACTACAAAGGAAGGGACTTACAAAGGCTTAAACACATTTAAACTCCTTTACAGCTAAGAAATTCGTGTAAGGGAGAAAGCGCTCCGTCACGTACACGTATCCATACTTACACCTACTTTCTATTTGTTCCTTCCTAGTAAGTGCAAACCACAATGCTCCAACTTGCAACAAAGTGCAAAATTCTCCCTCCTCTTCTCTCTTTTTACCAGGCAATTAAATAACATGTAGGTCCACAGTGACACATTTTTTGGATGCTCTGGTGCTTCCAATAATGTCTGTAATTATGTCCATGTCAGTAGCAATCGTCTAACTTCTAAAGAAGTTGCAAGGAGTTTGGCTCATGGCAAGTTGGTGGCTTCAAACGGGTCAGTGGAGATTAGTACGACAGTAAAATTAAATGCTTTATGTATCACTGATAAATGCAAGTATTTCCGACCGACGTACAAATACACTTAAATTACATCCACATACGGATGGATATGTGTTCAGCATATTTGTGCTCATAGCCATTGGGTATAGCCCCAGAGAAAAGTCACACTGTTTGGCAAAATGCCCGTTCATGTCTATAGCTTTACACTGTGATAGTAAAGTATTTACAACATTCATGTAGAGAAACCACCAGTGGCTTTAATAAAGTTGTGTGCAAATTAACGGAATTATTCGGCAGCTATATCGATTTTACTACATATATAGTCACTTTCATACAGCAATGGCCCCACAAATAACCTAAAAATAATAAATGTACCAGTCACATTCCTTTTTAAGCCTGTACTTTCACGCTTGTCGGTATTTATAGGCAAAATTAAAAAGCTATTTGAAATAATGTAGGACTGTCATTACTGATAATGACAATATTGTGGTAGTTGTGGTTGCTTTTGAAAGTGGAATCTGAAACCCGCATTAGAATTCTAAAGCCACCGTGGTCTCATAAGTTATCAAAATGTTGTACGCTTCGAAGGCTCTGCTCCTGCTTCATGCAATGTGAATATCAAAAAGTGAACTTTCTAGCCGAAAGTCACATTTTAATTCCCAGAAATTTCTGAGGAAAACTCGAGGGTTTACGCAAATCCAAAATCTCGTGAGAAATCTACTGCTCGTATGTATAAACAAATAATCGTTGTAGATGTTGTAAAGTGCACTCACACCAGTGGGCTTTGCTGTACTTACACTTGAGTTGTTCTTTTTTTCCCAACAGACTATATTATACTTTGTGTGGGAAGATGTTTGGAATAAGAATGACTCGTCCTGAGACTAAAATGCAGAAACACATGCACTTAACAGCATTTCTGTTCCCCTTGAAATGTGGAAATTCCTCAGGTACTATAACAAAAAGTATAGTGCATTCGTATTAACTTGATACAAAAACTCCTCCTGACACTCCTCAGTTCCTAACGACTTACCAGGAGCATATTGACTACATGTGAGAATAAAATCAATTTTCAACTCTGCAGGAGACCAACTTAAAGAGTAATCAAACACTTACTTATTACAAAGTCAAAGTAAATTGAGATCTTAGTTAAGCTTTCCACAGCAGAGTAGTGTAATAGTAAAAAAGTAGAGTAAGGACTGGATGTTGAACTGCAGCTTTGGAGACGTAAAGGTATTGAAATGAAAGCAGAATATTACTTTTTTCCAGGTCTATAAGAATTTTACTTAAATGTCTTAAATCTAACCAATACACGTGACTACAAGTGAGAACGTGAGGCAGAGATGAATAAGAACACGTGAGTCGGAAATAAAAAGGTATTTTTCTATCAATTTTCACTGACTTAGATGTCTTAGATTAGCTAAAAGCAAGAGATCAATTTTCATTATATATTAAAAAGGAATATTGACAGACTGTAATAAGGTCTTTACCCTTAGATAGAATCAGGGTAGATATTATAATGCAGGGAGATGTCATGCGGACAAAGAGAAATTTTTTCAGGTTGCGCGTATGACATTCTAATGCAGAACTCGGAAAGAGCACATTTACATAACCGGGTTTTCCACTCCACAGAAGAAAAAATTCCTATTACCATGAAATCCATACCATGTCTCCACTGCCCTAATGGTTAAAGAAAGTTTCATACTGTAATTTTTCCTACTCGTCAATAATTCATTCATACCTTCTATGAACATTGCAAATAATATTATGCTTTTAATAGTAACCAGAAGTCATTTACAATATAATGAACCGGCATAACATCATATGAATTTGTGAATGCATAAACGAAATGTGGTCTGAAAGGCTGAAGGGAAAACTCCAGGTATGAATGCTTATGAAATCACCACCTACACTCCACCTTTATAATGATGTCCTACATTCAACGTTTCCAGAGTCAACAGAAGAAATAACGTGCCTGCATTGCATGTAAGTATACATGTCGATTGTTAGTAAAGATTACTTTGAGGCGTGCCATATCCACCAAGTTTCCAAGCTTTATCGACTAGAGCTTAAAATTAAAGTTCTTTTCCCGGATAAAATCCAGTAATTTTCAATAGACGACAAAATAATACGAAAAACCAGGGCTTCCCAACGAGAACCAAAAACGTGACTGAATACACACGTGAAGAAACTTTAAATAATAGTAGTTCATGGCGTTCAAGACTTTGTTAGTTTAAGGGATGTGACAGATTTGTACTAGAAGTTTTACTAAAAAGTTTCAGTTCTATTTCGGGAAGCTTACTTTGTTTTCCAACGGTGCCTTGACTGAAGTACGGATTCAAATTTGTAACTTTCACAATGGAGACGGACATTCGTTCAGCTGTGGGTAGGTAGCAAAGTCCAATGAGAATTTCTCCTCGTTTCTATATGAAACAACAAAACAATGTTAACATTAAATTTCCGCGCATATTTCTTTAAAATAACAAAGCACCGTAACAATAACAACTGATTTGTGTAGTGTAATACATAGTGTAAACAATGTAAACTCAATTTGAAGAGAATTTGAATCACTCAATTTGAGTACAAGGCTTAAGAAACATAAATATTACTATGCTAGTTTTTCGAAGGAGTTTCCCTCAACCGCCTACAAATTAAGTGAACTATCTACTTTGTAGAGCTAAATGTTGTAGTATGTTTTATCCTTCCGTAATAGCAATAATTAACATTGCGAGGCTTTCAACTTTCTTCATATTAACATGTTAGTAGTAACTTGTTTAAGGTCTTTCCGGATGAATGTATACATATAACCCTTGACACAAGCAGCAATGATGAACTTGATCAAGGAAATAAGTGCAACCATCCGTAGGGAAAAGAGGATCCCTAGAGACTAACAAATGAAATTGGTTCCAGAAATTGTCCGAGATCTTAAATAATTTTTACGTTGAATACCTCAAGATTTGTACCTTGAACTTGTAACCTTACTTCATTGACCAAAGTCATCAGTTCACTGGATTATTTTCCGTTTTTTATTTTTCTTTATTTCTCTTTACCTGACCAAAAGATTCATCTCAAAACTAAATTTCGATTATGTCATTAGTTGGCTCAAAGAAACTGTGTAGTGCATCAGGACTCTAGTTTCATGGATTTTAAAACTGGAAACGTGTATAGCTTGAAAGCATCGAGGTTTATGAAACCTCAATCAGTAGTTCCAACCGCCGGTTGACAGTTGCTAGAGGATCTAAAATATAAGCTGTAATTACTTACTGCTCACAGTAAGCTTGGTAATTAGAATACGTATTTATGTCCCTATAGTATTATGCTGTAATTAGAATTAGACCATGAAAATCCTTTCGGGCAACTAAATCAAAATAACAAAGCCATAGTTATTCCTCTGGAGTAAAATTATAAAGAATTATAAAATAAATTCCGGGCATGGGAAACCATATTTAAATCCGCAGTGGTTTTGTGGTTCCGCTCAAATAAGGAAACCTTCTCTATAATCCCAGCTCTTATTCATTTACTCTCATATAATATATTGTCTTATAATATGGAAACTGCATTAAAGCAGAATACTCTCGTAGAATAGAAAAATTTTACATTCACGTGTACGAAAATATCAAATACCACGCTGCGGGAAAGTGAAAATCCACGTGAAAGAAAAAACTATTGCTGTTGAAATCAACTATATAGAAATACACATTAAAAATAACAAGGGAAAAACTTGAGAATGCTTTGGGGGTCTTTCAGCTATCAAAAGCTGGGGTAATGTTTTTATAGTGTCGACACCGGTGGTGCGGGAAAAAAAATCTGGACCTTTCGTTCACCTCCAGGTCTTAATTCCACCAATGTTTTTCTTTTGATGCAAGATATACTGGAGGCATTAATACATAAGTTATAAATCTAAATTGTTCTGGAAATACACGCCAGGGTTTAAAGGCGCACGTTTAACGTATCCTTCACCTTTTATGACAGACAATTATATTTTTGCAAACAAAAGTAACCAAGGAAAGTCGGAGAAGTGCAAATCGACATTGAAAAGACCAACATGGAACAATAATCAATGAGGCTTTTGAAAAAGGATAAAAGACACTTACAATGATCGGATCGCGAAGAGAGCAGCTGAGAATGAGTTTATGCGCTGTAAAGTCCCGGAAGTCCTCAAAGGTCATGGAGGTTGATCCTAACTCCGTAGGATTACCATGGCGGTCTTGATCGAATGCAGTAAATCGAAGCATATAGTCCTGCAAATCAACGTCATACACAGGCATTATTATGGATTCACATTTCTTTCATATTAAATACATACATCTTAGCCATAAATAACTTTATCCACCCACCCACTACATTTTATCAAGGTGTCAAAATTGTGTTGTAGCGTTTCCTCTTTCTAACCATTCCATATGTTGTACATGCGTACATATATGCCACTATAAAATCTACAATTAAACAGAATTTAGTATTCCCTACCCATTTAAGCATAAAATCTAAAGCATAAGACCCATAACCATATTATTATCAATTTTTATGGGCTTTCTCCCGAATTTATTTTATAGTCTAATGATAAGTAGTATATTTTATGGATCATTTTCCACTAAGAAGGCTCAAGTAGTATAAGAGAATTGTCCCCAAAATATTTTATCCCAGATCTTTTTTGTTCTTGGAACAAAATAAGACATTAAAATTGAATGAAGCTTCTAACTTTACCTTCACAATTCAATTTATACTTATGATTGAAAACCTTAGGTAATCCTTTAAGGCTCGAGTATGATGTAATACTCTCATAAAAGCTTAGGAATTTTCGATAAGGCAATTCAACCATAAAAAATAGGAAAATTCATAAGAAAAAAATGATCCATATTTTAGAGCCTATTGCTCGTAAAATATTAAGAATTTTGTCAACTGAAAGAGTGTAGGATTTTCTTTGAAAGAAAGCACAACTGATTTCAAAGCAGGTTCATGAAAAATGAAAAAAAACCAAAAAAATATGTGCTTTTGTTATTCATTCATGCACATTCAGAAAATCAAAGTGAAAGTCATGACTTTTTCGTGAGGATTGAATTGTCCGGATCACTCCAACCATAAAATTAGATGGTGTTTTATGCCTCAACTCCAATGAATCAGTGCCTCAGTGCAGTGGTTGAAAAACCATAGAGTCTGAAAATAGCTACATATTATGTAAATGATAATAATACTGCGCAACGAAGTAATACAAAGAATATTATAAAAGGGAATTTCACATTTTCTTAGCCTACCCCTTTCACGTATGTAATACCTGTATATGTATTTATATGTATATGAATTTATATGTATATTGGCTTTCATTCAACTCATTGTCATGTAAGCGTGAACTGGTTGATTATAAATATGGGAGGAAATTTCCATTGAAGTTTATGATGCGAATGGATCGTAAAAAAAGTCATTTATTTTCACTGCATACTTTCAGATTCACTTGAGACAGCTGGGCAAGGAACGTCTCACTGAAATCGCAAGTCTCCACAGCTTTCTTAATGGTCTTGGTAACGAATCGATAGCGCATCATTTCCTTCTTCGGACCTGGATTCTTCTTTGGTTGAATTTCCACAGTAAAGAAAACATCCGACGGTTGGTTCAGGTACTCACGGAACGGAAGGTTCCTTGCTTCCTACATCAACACATAGAAGATACAAAGCACGTTTTAGCTGAATTGCCCAATTTTATTACCTTACCCCTTTCCTTCACAGTTTAAACTTTTCCCGAAGGTAATAATTATCTACCATTCACCATTCTGACTCCCTTTGCTATTTCATCCTAAATCGATCATTCCCTCAACTTTTTCCCATCATCCTACATTCAACTTTTTTTCACAACTTTTAAGACAGATGATCATCTTCTCATTCTCTTTTCAGTACTTTACAGCTATGTACCTCATTATCAAATCCATTCATGGTTCAATTAATTATTTGTAAAAGTTTCAGTCTCTCTATAGTAGAAGCAGGGAAATGCCAACAAATAAAAACGAGACCGTTGTAACTGGACAAGTCTGAGCAGAAACATTTCTTCCCACGCCCCACCATTGTAACTAAGCACTTAGAGGGGAAAGAAAGCGGGTAGAGAAATGTTGAGTAGCAACTACTTTTAAACCTACTTTCCACACTGCACTGTCTCTCTGACCTAGACCAATTTAATTCTGCTTGTTAGTGATCTGTAGACTAATCACTAATTTATACAATTATCTTCTTCCAAGGTTCACAATGACCTTTAGAGCGTGCATCATTCCTAAGTCAGAAATACGATTATTGCTCAAACCACGAAAGAAAACAGTCTGGGCTTCATTCTGACACCAAATTGCAATTTCACAAATTACAAGCTAAGATTCGTCGTTAACCATGAATTAGTTTACTTGTTTGGAACTACGACGAGTCATTTAAGTAAATAGTTAATAAAATTGGCCCGCCAGAAGGATGTCTACGGGAGGAAGAAAATAGAGCGTCATGATTAAACTATGTACGTGGGCTGGAGAGACACTACCTCCATCGCATGCGACATTTAAAGGAAGGAGAGCGAGCCAAGGTAAAAACTAACACTTTTGCTGATTCATAGAATGTCTTTGAAATGTTCCCACACTCCATGACTACGGACAATGAAACAGCAAGACAAGCATTAAGAAGTATTGCAATAGCAACAATTTCCCTTCCAACTGACAAAGTTCCCCAAAACTTTCACCACTTTCTTCAAGTCCATTTACTAACCCAGGGCAAATGTGTCGGGAAAGCATTTTACGTGTGCATGATTTATCACTATACTTTGATTTTATTTGATGTGAAATTTCTCAGTAGTATTTCGTCTGCTCCTCCCCCCCGTTTGAATTAAAATGGGACAACTCTAATAATTTGAACCAACATAACGATTCCCTCTCATTCGTTCTACAGGCGAGTGAATTGCAATTTTGCACAAGCCTCAAGAGCTTCAATAAGGTAAGAATTTCAATAATTTGAAAAACATGGGTTTTCTATGCTCATGTAGAAATGATAAGAACTATACGCGAAATAATTTAGGGAAATTCGAATCAGGAAGGAGGATATGAGCAAGTTGAATTCAAAATAATGACTTATTCGAATCATCAAACACAATTAAATGGACTTTTATCGTTACCATTATTATAGCTAAAGTTTCCTTGTGATAGTTACCGTGTGACTCTGCCTTGGCAAGAGGCAATCTTAGAAATTCCCCTCACTTTTTGTTCTATTTCCTTAGCTCTTTATACAGTTTGGTAAGTGTGTTACATGAGGCACGATGAGTGCTGGAGGAATCTAATTTAAACTTTTCAAAGAAGGTGCTTTTGGGCTATTAAAACTCACATTCAGAAGCACACTCAATTTGGATGTTAAATTACTTTGGTTCATTTCCAGCTGGAAATAAGCTCAAACTATTTATTAAATATAATAGCCAATTAATTTGCATCTCCTAATTTTTTTCTACCGTGAACGAAGGCTCGGTATACTCAGCTTTTAAAAACTTTTGTACTGAGTAAGCCTACTCAAGTAACATCAAAACTCAGGGCCTGGATAGTTTTTAAATGCTAAGAATTATGTTAAAAAAGCACTGATTACAGCTTTATGAATTCTTCTACAAATTTTATTTGTGTATTGTGAAATGCAGAAAAAATGTCTTGCACTTACGATGAAATCGATATTCACAACTCCATTATCCTTTTCGTATTTGAGTGCGAAGGTGAAAAATGGCTGACGATTGTTGTTGTGAATCATGGACATGAGATTTGAGCCATCGATTGGTGTTTGGGATTGCGGACTGATGGAGGCTCCTCCGGGTGACAAATGAGTAGCAGAGTCTGGAGATTCCGGTGTAGATACTACAGTTGCTGTTACTGGTGAGCTGGTTGAGCTCATTACATGAGGAGATCCAGGCAATTCGTACGCACTACTTGTCTCAGACATGGAACTGTAAGTTGAGTCTCGTTTCACGGTTGAATTGAATAAACGAGCCAGTTCGTCCTCTGGGCTCCTTGCAATATCTGCCAAACAAGAAATTCTTTTAGATTGCATTTTTCTATCACAAAACGTAAAGAACACATAACTCTTTCTAATATACCATTACTACATATCCCATTTGTTCCAACAATTTCCTCTCCTTTCCCCCCTTCCCCAGCATACATGCATTATGATAAAGGACACTTACACTTTCCATCAGAGACCCCCCTCTCGCCCTACTAACTTTCTTTTTCAATTTCAATCAATTTGGAAAGCGGAATAAATTCATTTGGCATGTATTCTACAGTTCTTTCAGTACACATGCCAAAGTTGATGCAACATTATTACCATGAAAAATCAATGAAACCTTCAAAAACAGGCCTTGACTTTTCATTTCCTCCTTCCATACATAACTATTGTATATGTTTAGGAATTCTAGAAAATTCTGGTTCTATATGATGCTTCGCATGGTAGCATTCATAATCAAACATAAGCCATAGAAGGGAAGACAGGGAATAGAAACAAATTGAAGAAAATATATACACAAACAATTTGTACAGTTCCTAGTTTCCAAAATATTCCCATTACTAAACACAGCAAGGGCTGGACGACTCTTGGATTTATCTCTCATAAATCCACGGCTAAATCCCAGTCACACCATAAACATTTCCCTCCTCTCTTTGGGGAAAAGTCCTCATTTCAAGATGAGCTCCTCTCAAAATACTCTAAGTGTAGAGCTGCGTATCAGCAAGTACCGGAAGGAAAAATTATGCTCACACGAAAATTGTCCCTGCAGAAACTGATACCACAGATGGGGCTCTCATATATTTACTCATGTATGAACGAGAGCTAAATTATAAACCTATTCGCCACACACTCTGTCTCTGGTACAGATGCAGCGACCGAATTAATCCTTATACGTCGAGATTTTCTATGGGATAACTTTCTTCAAGTCATAGAGAATGTTCTCAATTTTGCAAAACTGCGTAGGAAAAACTGGGTCACGTATAAAGTTGAGAATTATACGGGAAACCCGTAGATTTGGTCATTGTCTCTTATGATAACCTCTCCTGTCATTGCCCTTCTCTTCCTTCGTTCTCCTCATAATCTTAGTTAGATTAAGGGTTTCGTTGAATTTCCTTCACGACAGAAGAGATGATCACATAAAGGCTTCAAGGTTTGGGTTCCTTGTCTGAAGACGAAATTAACCTGGTCTTATTATTTTTTTATTATGATAAGAGAAACATGAAAGAGGAAAGTCAGTGAAATTAGAAGGATTTTTTGCGCATGTTTTTCTTCAACGAATAGATTTTTAGCTTTGCTTGTAAACATGTTTACGGCCTGATGATGCCTTCGATTTGTTTGTTCTTTTGTTTTTGATCCTACTCACGTAATAAAACTCTCAGCATATTATTAGAGGGTATAAAGGAATCCTTATTGAAATATTACCGGATGAGTAAGTAGGATTGTTAGGAATTTGAGACAGGAAATATGCATTGCAAGCTGCCTCTATAATGCGCCCCTCTCTCTCTCAACCACTGGAAATTGAGGAGCAGACTTTCCAGAGTGAGAGGTTGTAAACAACATGGAAGTTTTCTTTGAAGAAAGCCCATACTTTTTAACGGCTGCCTCAGAAACAGTAGCTGTTAAAACTATGTATGTGTACGTAGGTACCTGCTAGTAAGTTGTATACCTGCAGAATGAAGACTTGAGAACTTTCATATATGAAAGTTCTCAAGTATGCAGAAAAGAATTTTGATGAGAGGTTTCTCCAGAATGGTGGCGCAGTATGAGGAAAAAAGAGGAAAGTAACACTTACTTGGCTCCCTACTTTAGTGGTGAAGTTGTTGTTGAGAGGTGGCTTTTGTATATGAGACTATATATATGCTGCAAGAGACTTAAAAGTAATGGGAGATTGTAAAGCGTGTAAAAGCTGAAGAGCTTCTAGCTTTACAAGAGATGAGGATGTTGTAAGGAAAAGGGGTGTAAGGTATTTAAACCACTTGGTTTGTAGTGGTCTCACATGACTGGATATAATCGTTACATTGATTGTGCAAGAAAACATGGAAGAAGAGTGAACAGACTTACTTTCTCGGTAAATTCCCACGGATGTTGGGTACATGTCGGGTGGGTATCGAATACAAATTATGTCGTCCATGCTTGGATGCTTCTTTTTCTCTGGAAAGTCAAAGAGACAATTAGCATAAAACGTTTTCGTACACAGGGCATAAGCTACAATAGCTACATCTTGACATCTTCTTTTATGCATTCATACCGAGCTAACTAAGTTGCCAAGTTTTGCTTGCAAGAGAGAAAGTACCTGAGGCAGCAGACATTGTAAGTACATAGCAGAAAAATACGAAGTGTGTATAAGAGTCGAGACAAAATGCCACGGATTGGAAAGCTTTTCTCCTCTTCTGGTTAATTAGAAATTGAAACTTTTGTTTGTATTCTTCCACTACACTGCATTGTTAATTAATTTTTTTTACTTATGCTAAAATCTTATCTAGAAAGAAGTTCCGAATAAATCTACATACATTTTATTTTAGGTTTTAATTAACCTGATGATACTAATTAAAACAGAATTTGTGACTGAATTGTCTCTAAGGGTTGAAGCCTACTCTTTCGGATGTAGTCATTTGCGTCCTGTTCTGTTATCAAAGGAGGACTCACTGATTAGAGCCAAAGGCATTTGTTTTGTATTTTTGCTCATTATTCTCAATGTTTACGATTTTTTAACTGAGAAGTTACAATCCTAATTAAACTTGACTTTCGTAATGAACAAGGCAACAACGGTACATGTAAATTCTAAAGCTTCACTTTATAATACGATACAGTGTAAATGAGTTTCATACCGTCGTCCCAGATACAGTTGTGAAGCCAACATGATTTTTTGGTGATACAGACTATGATGACCGCTGTTACAAACACGGCTCCGGCTCCTACACTCGAGAGAAGAACCTTCTCGGAGTAGGTCAATTCTTCGAATGTCATGTTCTTCATTGGTTCTTATCGTTGTCCAATGTTAGTAATTACTTGATGTTGGATATTCCCAATTAACCCATTTCCTGTAATTTAAAAAAAATAAAGAACAATAATTAATTACTATTGTAACAAGTATTCCAAACAATTGATGGACAAACTAAGTAAGTATCTAATATTATGTAATGTAACGCACCAAGGACTTTAAAGGCTCTGCACACCGTGACCTTGACACGTTCTGAACTATATGCTGTTCATATGGTGCACATTATTTGCCTATGGATATTTGAGGTCTTTCATATTACCAAAGAAATCTTGTCGTTGTAGTCCGACGAAAGACTAATAATTTTAATACGACCTATAGTTCGGGGTTAGCTTCTTTCATTCTTCCCTTGGATCTATCTATCTGGTATTTTAGAAACAAATTCAACCTCAATGAAATGGAAACAATAGGATTATACATTGGTGCTCGAGGAACCATCACAA
>JAQFXU010003054.1:0-17749 GCA_034693705.1 Spatulosminthurus flaviceps | reverse complement strand
TTGCACTTAGCATTATAGAGAATAACCTTGCACTTAGCATTATAGAGAATAACCTTGCACTTAGCATTATAGAGAATGACATTGCACTTAGCATTATAGAGAATAACCTTGCACTTAGCATTATAGAGAATAACATTGCACTTAGCATACGACAGGGGCATTTAGCCGGCGGGGCGTTTAGCCAGCGGGTCAGTTAGCCAACGGGGCAGTTAGCCAATGGGGCAGTTATCCAGCAGGGCAGACAGCCTACAAGGCAGTTAGCCGGAGGTGCAAATGTCTCCAATTTACCGGGTCAACTGTCCGGGGTGCCAATTAGCCATGTGGCAGTTGGCCCCGTGGCAGTTGTCCTAGGTGGCATTTTACGGGGTGGCACTTAGCCGGACACGGTTTTAAGGTCTTGCCATGTAATAGTTGCTTTTTAAATTAAGAAGGAAATTCACCTTTAAAAAGGATGAAGTTAGATAGCTTTGGCAATTGCTAATTTAAGGTGACAATATTAAGCTTGAATATTTTGGCTGGTACAGTATTGAAGGGGCAATTAAGACTGCCTTTTGTTTTTTCAATACGTTAACATGCTTACAAAAAGGGTTTATTTTAGAACTTGCTTTATCTATATTGTCCTTTATTGTTATCTCTAGTAGCATTCGTAGGAACTCCCACTATTTTTACCTTCAAGGTTACAGTTAATTTAATTTGCAGCTCAAACACAAAAAGCTTCAAGCACTTAAAAAGAGAGCCTGAATACCGCATTATTGGTTCTTCACGTATTTTACTCAAAGGTGTATTAATTTTTACATACTGACTAAGAACGTGTTGATCCTAAATTCCAACTCTACCAGCATTGAGTCTCGCTACAAAAAAAATCGAATACAATCAGCTAGTCCATTATTTCTAAGCAATATATCACCTATAGTAAACTTAGGAAAAGAATTCCACGTGCACCATCATTTTTCTCCCACTTATACCAAATCGGGGGAAGAATAATAGGGAAATCGGGACCAAAGTACAAAATAACACAGTCCTCCAAGCAAGCTTCTCCATTCAACTATAAATATTGCGGAAGGAAATAAGAAAAAAGCTCCTTCTAAGGTTTTCTCTCTATTAATTTGAAAAAGGAAATGAAGAAATCTCAAATGCAAAGGTTTTTCCTCTATACGCACAAGAGTTGTGGTAAAAGTTGTGAGCAAGAGATTTCATTGGGAGATAAACCATATAGATATATAGAGAATAGGTAGGAAATTGTGCTCACACTAAAAATATATATTCTTCTTATTTGATATGCATACAATTTTCCCATGTAAGTACCTAGAAAAAGGAAGGAAAGTGTTTAGAAGAAAGAGGGAGAGCGTGAGAAATATTCCATCAAAATGCTAATGGCCTTGTTGGTATGGTTGCTCATTAGCAGTTGGATAAAGGAGAAAATAAGGTTATGAATGTCAATGGAATCCATTACAGGAGATCAAGTCAACAGAGTCAGCATATTAGCTCTGCTCATTTAAATACCATTCAATGTCTCCTGCTATACATGTAAGATCCAACAAACAAAAGAGAGAAAGTTTCCTTAGAGAATCTCTCAATCCACCATACCAAAAGCAGAGAGACTTTGCCAATCTAAAAGCCTCTCTTCTCTAAAGAATATAAATGTATAGAATCCTTCCTGGATTCTTTTACCCCAAGAACATGAAAACAAGCAAGCCAAAAAATACATCTAATCGATAATTTACAACCATTACAAGATTTACTCCCATCCCACCAAATTTATTATCGATCCTAATAATTATTATTCAAATGACGGGGAAGAAGACCAAAGTATCGCTGACTTTCTAGAAAAATAGCAGGAGAAGAGAAAGAGAGAGAGAGAGAAACCTATGTATAAAATTTATACACGCGTGATTCAGCAATTTGCTGGGTTTGGAGTTGATCCAAGGATAAAAAAATCCACACCAAAACTAGTAGTAGTTTTTTTCATGTCTTTTTTCTCTGCTATACTCCCTCTTCATTTAATATTTGTAGCATGAGCAGCAGTTGCATCGGCCCTACTTGTATTAGTCAAGCTGATCAGTATGTATTAGTTCCACTGCAGTACTATTAACTTTTAGACTAAGGAGCTCTGCGCAAGATTTGCAAATAGTACAACTATTCAGGTATGTATATATGTATAGCTCTCATGAATTGCTCCTATAATAAATATGTATAGTGTAGCTTCAGAGGGATTTCCTCACACATTTTCTTACTCCTAACTATGCATGAGGAAAGCTTAAGGAGAGAAAGACAAAGGAAAAGTGTACAGAGAGAGATTTCTAACAAGGGAAAAAATAGCTTGGCAATTGAAAATATGTGGGAAAGGACTTTGCATTTGAGTATATGTATGTACACCTATGTATATACGTATGTATGTAAAACCAGGGAGCATATTATACACATTGTCAAAAGTAATGTGTATAGTAAACCTTACGGCATAGTTGTTATAAGTTACAATGTGAAAGTTGGCAAACTGGCGGGGAATTTTTCTCTAGGGAAGTGTTCTATTTTATTTTTAATTGTGTCATCCTCCATATTCACTAACTCAGCTCCTTCCAGTTTTCTTACCACCAACAATCACCAACCTCACTCTGGATGGTTCAACTCTCTCTCTCTCTTCTTAGACCTCTAAAACATCTATATTATGTCATTGTGCACCGTCCCTAAAACCACCACTTCTTCATTACGTCTACATATCCTCTCCAATTTCAAGTATAGCTCCATGTAAGGACTACTTTTTTACCAAAAACTTTTACAACTTCATCCACTCCCAATCACTACTATCTTCCCATCGATTCCCTTTTTCATTCTCCGATTGAATATCTAACTAACTAACTTTTACACACAAAAGGCCTTTACTATACTCTCCTACGCTATAGTCCGCAGAGCTAAGGAGGAGATCGGTAGAAAAACCCTTCCTTAGAGGCCATAGCAGACTGGCAGACTCTGTATAGACAGATTTAAAAAAAACGTGCTGAGGAAATATTTAGGGGAGAAAAACTTATTGACGGGAGGATATAGGAACAAGGATTTTTAAACAATACATACACATTTGACAGAATATGGTTTTGTGCGGAGGAAAAAAATTATAAGCTATAAAATATATTGATGTTGTTGTAGCAAAATCTTTTATCCTCATCCATCCCCATCTTCTCTGGCTCTTGACGTTTCCATTTAATGTGTTATTATAGTTGAAGGGTGCTTGAGATTAGAGAGAGTAAATTGCATGTGAAGTAAAATGTAAAACTCATGGAAAAAGTTTTTTTAAGCTTCGAGTGGGATATCCTTGCTCCTCATAATATTACATAGTTAATACATTGAGTAGGTATTGGATCTCTAGTGTAGCATATAGAACATCATAGGGGATTGCAGTTGATGATAGTAATCAAAGAATATGAGTGAGTCCATAGGATGGGAGTTATTTTACCTTTGGTTTATATTATACTATGTACACCATAATAGTTTGTATTTTCTACATAAGTGAGCCATAGCTCTATACCTAATCTAATGCAAGGGCGTATTTAAAGCCCTTTTAAAGTCTCATTTACCGACAGGTTTGTTATCCATCGCAAACACGTTAAGGTTATGTGGGGGGAGAGGTGTGCTTTTAATTGGATAGCGAAATTAGCATGTGTACGTACGTCCATGTAATTGGAGCCTTTGCTTTAGCTCTAAGAGCTTTAATCTCTAAGAATATCTATATCTATGAGTATATAAATTTGAGAGAGGGACTCATCTCCAAGTAAAGTTTACGTTTACATGCAAATTAATAGTACATGTGGTGAGCCGTATGGTGGAGATAGCCCTTGGATTTTGGAGTAGTTTAGAAAATTGAAACTTTGTTCCCACAGTATGCATTTCCACACGTTCCGTATTTATTCTCCTCGTGGAGTTTAGTTGTTTTAGTTTAAAATACATGATGAATGCTACATTTGCATTTATTTATGCAAAATAATGTTTTTGAGACACGTCCCCATACGAGGTATACATACATATATATAAATGTATATAAAATCCTGAGAGCCAATTTAATGATGAGGAAAAAGTAGTATTAGTAAATGGGAATTGTATTCAGAGAGAAAAAGTTTACGAGAAAGTTTTCCCACTTCCGTGAATATTCCATTTGAAACATTTTGTTTGCTACACAGTGAGAGAGTTTATTATACAAATAGATACACATTTGTGTGTGTGGAGAGTGTGGAAATGTGTGCGGTATAGTTTTAGGGAGAGAGTAAGATCAACAATATGGTGGTGTTTTTTATTTGAATTTGTGTAAAAAGTATTAAATCTGGGGACACAATCAATATAGGATGGATGAGTTTGAATTAATTGGATAAAAACTTTTCCAGCGGCTTGGGTCACCCTGACGTTGTACTGCGTGGGCAAGTTTGGGATTTCTGCAGCTTTCGTCGCTGTTCAACAAATTGCCTCAGAGATCTACCCCACAGTGGTCCGTGGTAGGGGAATCAGCTTCAGTACTGTGGTCGGCATGATCGGACCCGGTTTCGTGCCTCTCGTTAATTACACGGTAATTTCCGCGCTTCATTACAGGCTCCATGCCACACTCTTTTTTTTCCTCCCTTCGAGTCCATAGTCATTTCCCTTGGATATTGTTATCTTCTCGTGTCCTCTCTCTCTCTCTCTTCCTCTCTCCTGCATTTCTCTCATCTTGTGTATGTATGTGTACCTTTGTGTAAAGAATCTGGTCCAGAAGATCCTCCCCAGCTCAGCCACATATACTTTCATATATTTGCCATGCTCTGGTAAAGAAAGGATAAGATCTTGCACGTTCGACTCTTTCTCTTAAGCTACTCCTTGCAAGTGTGTATGTATGTGTACGTATTCAAGTATGTATTATGCTTACATATATGCATATACATAATGAATAGATAGATTTACATGCACGTATGCCGACCTTGCACAAGGCTATCTCTCTCCGTCTCTCCCAATCTTTTTAGGAGAAATGTCTTAGGATGGAAATGGAAGGGAAGGGCTGGAACTTCATCAAAGTTTCATTGGAGCTTGAAACCTTTCCCTGGAATAATTTCTTCCTTATTTAGTGCAAGGACCTTGGTATAATTCCATTTTCAAGGGAAATTGACAGAGTACATTTCTCTGTCTCTCCTTCTCTCAAGAGCTACTCCAATAAAAGCTTCCCCCAATTTCTCATTAGATCCTATGACCAGGAAATTCCACATACTCAACTTAAGAAAATTAACTTAACTTGACTTAATCATTCTCTTCAACTTTCTCCTCCATACGTTTTTTTACTTCCAGGCATATAAATTAGACGAAGAAGAATTATAAAAAATTTAAATAGGAAACGGAAAGAGTCATTTTTGCAAAAAAAATTACAACCACGTCAATAATAATTAAATTAATTATTATTCTTGAAATAATAAGTAAGTCTTAAATTCAAATCACATTCAATAATTATTTTTCAATCAAGCCCTTTTCCCTCTTGTAAAAAAACCTTTCTTAAAAATATCAAGTTTCATAAATGGAAAGAGTTGAGTAAATCTTGTTCATTTATTATAATATTCCCTCCCTCTACTCATTTATTTATAAATGTAGAGGGAAAAATAAAATAAGCAAAAAATTAAAGCTTTTTATATCAAGGAGAAATGTTATTGGATCCAGTTGAAAAAATATCATTGGAGGAGAAAATGAAAAGGGAATCGTCCATTTGAGTATCAAATCTAGCAAAACAGAACTGACTGAGATATGAAAGTAGTTGAAATTGCCTCTCTTTTACCCCACTACTACCCTAGTAAATTTCTTCTACCACATAAACACAAGGAATAAATAATGAATGACTCCGAACCACAAAGGGAATAAAAGAGGAAGACGAAAAAAATGTAATAACTGTAGAAACAAATGAAAGAACATAATATATATATGTATATATATATGTATATATATATATTATATATATATTATATATATTATATATAGATTTCATGCAAACTGAAATAACCACCATCATATTGCAAGAATTGTCCATTAAGGAAACCTGTGGTAGTTAGTGCAAAAATGAAATAACCACCACTATATTTTTAAAATTTTCAGCAGGTTTTAGAAAAATTAGCCTCGGTTATACGTATGAGCTCGTTTTTGCAGGACCATTCACGACTAACCGAGGCTGCGGGAATTCGTCAAAATATTTTTTTCTGGTTGGGGGTACTTGGTGAGGTTCGGGAATAAAAAATTCCTACACGCTTCCCCGCCTTGTGGATTTTTCCCTTTTGAAAGTTGCCACTACTGCGTCTCATTGTCAGCATTTGGAGGATCCGAATGAGCTGAAATTTTTAACATAAGCTTTTGAAGCCTTAACATAAGTTTTGGAAGCAAATTCAGCATGTATCGGAGTATAAACCCATAGTTTATTGGACCTGTGGTAAAAGTAGGGAGTTGAAATTTTCGAAAAATGATGAAGAAAGTTATGATACACAAAAAAAATATTTTTACCAATTTTGGTGATACACTTCAGTTTTTGTCAAAAACGAAGTGTGTAGCAAGAGGGAACATCTTCTATTGTGTGACCGTAACATAATTGGTCCAATATATATATATATATATATATATATATATATATCGTCGCTGGAGAAGCAAAGGTGAATAACGTACGTATATCCGAGTATATATGGAGGAAGGAATGCAACTTTCATAATAATAGCATTACACTCCACACGTAGGAGTAGTAGTGGATCTTCCTAACAGGATATCCAAAGAGGGGAATAGATTTTTTATTAAAAAAAAAAATTTTACCCCCTCAAAAAAACTTCAAAAGAAGTCAGACCAAAGGAATGCATCATGCGAGTGTAGAAAATGCTCGAGTGCAAAAACAAACCCATTTTTCTATCATTTTTCATATTTCTTCTAACGAGACTTAAAATATACATGACAACGCTAAAGAAAACATTTATTTTTTTCAAAAAAATTAGATACAAAAAAGCAACGGTGCAACCGTTGATTTTCAAAGAGAGAAAAATTATAAAAACAAGGGGAAAGAACTCAAACAAATTCTTATCATAACTACAATAACTTTCAAATATTCCATATAAAAACCCTCCTTAGTACCCTCAAAATAAAAAACACTTAAATAAAACATTTCCTCCTTCCATAAAAGTTGTATGCATTTCTGTACTGCAGTGAGAAACAATAATTCTTTGGCATCTCCTACAATAAATTGCAAATTTCTGTTTTGTGTTTTTCTTTCTAAAACATTTCACAATAAATTTGGCGGGAATAATATCAAATTTAAAAAATCATGTCTTAGTATAACTACATGTAATTTAACTATTACGCTTAGATTCAAATGGGAGAAAAAAATTCAAATTTGGCCTCAATACCTTTTTTCTATATAATAACATACGAGTTTTTTTATAGTTGAGTAATTATAGCAAATAAAATGTTATTTTTCTCATGTTTTACTCAGAAGCCTTGATGCCAAGAGGCTATTTTTTGCTGTTGCGTATAAAGCAAGTTTGTTTGGTATTTTTCGGATTTTTTTTCTACTCCCTTCCCTCTTTACCTCTGTTCTTGTTTGGAGAAGAAAAGTGTATTTTTTATTTTACTTTTTTTGTAGGAAGAGGAGAGAGAAGAGAGAGAGATAGAAAAACAAAGGAGAGGAAAATGTAAAGTACCTTACGTTTGCATGAATCTTTTATTGTGAACGTAAAGAAAAGTGAAAACTAGAGTGGCTCTTTATTCACAGTAACTTATTTATGTTGTGTCGAGGTGTACAGTGTATATTGTATAGTATAGTTATTGTTATGTAGGAATGTATTTGAATGGTATATATTTTTTTCTTATGTCCTTCCGTTCCGTCCCTTTCTCTCACACTTGCATTGTTTGATTGTCAATGAAGGTGGATTTTCTTCCTTACCTTTTAGCATTGCATCATTCTGTCTGTCGATATAAAGGAGCAGGGATCCTTGGAATGCTTTCACTAGCTCTTAACACAACCCCATTGCGTTTTTGGTGAGATGTCCTCTCTATAATAGGGGAACCGTATAAAGGGTAATGTGGAAGGATTTGGGTACATAGAAAAACGCCTATTGCGGTCTCAAGGAATATTGGTCTGGTGCATTGAGAGAGACAGAGAAAGAGTGAGAAAGGCGAAAGATGAGGAAAGAAAGTGAAAGGGAGAGAGAGAAAGTTAAAAAAAGATTTGCATGTATTTTTTTTTCTTCAGGGCCAAGAGTATTTGTACCTGCCTTTGTTAACTTTGGGTGGATTGATGGTTGTTGGTGGAGTGACGGCCCTAGCTCTTCCTGAAACTTTGGGTCGCTCTTTACCTCAAACATTGATGGATGCAGAAGAATTTCGGATGGATTGTTCCGTCGACTCTTGCTGCCCTGGAATGAATTCACGAGAGAAAACAAAATTCCTTGAGGAGAAAAAAGCTGCTCGAGAGAATGAGAACCCTGACGAAATCATTGAGGAGGCTCATGGAACTTTGGATCTCTTTCTCCTCCATCCGGTCCAATCCCTTTTGGACAAATCCCAGTCGACAACAATAGGACATTCTTTTATTCATCCTCAATCCTCCCATAACACTCATCATCTCTCAAAAAGAATCTCCCCATCCCCTATGTCACCTGCCACAACAAATACGTCCTAAAGGACCTCTACCAAAATCCAATCTTTCATCCGAACAATCTCCCTTTTTTCTTCCTTCCCACAAATACTATATATGTATTCCTCCCTATTAATTTCGGATTTACTTCTTCAACTCTGTCTATTTCTCAACATTGGGCTAAATCTTTTTCATCTCTCTAAAAAGTAATGATGATGAGGAAAAATTGCAAAGCATTATTATCAATTTTTCAAAGCGATTTTGTTTTGTAAAACTGACAGAAATTCAGAAGAAAAGAGAAAAGTTCAATCTACTTATCCAGAATTTTGTGCGAAGTTCATTTTCCTTAAATACACGTTTTTTTTCGTGGAATCAAAAAAATGTAGGCAGAAAGAGAGAGAGAGGAAAAGGTTCAATAAAAATTCTGACTGGAGTCTCGTACAGTAATAAATAAGAAATGAATCCTTTCAGTGTCAAATAAATTTCCAAGTGCCTTTTTTTATTTCCAAAACTTATTGCTATTCCAGGACAGAACAATAAATTCTTGTTTCACAGGCATGAGCTTAAGGTGTGTGTATGTATTTACTACTTTGTACAGATAGTGCATACTAGCATATTGTTATATCCAGAGAGATGGAATTGCATTGAGGATGGATCTTTCCTATGGATAAAAGTTACTCAATCAACGTTGATTTGCGTGAGAGGAGAAAGAGAGAGAGAAAGGGACCTCTTCAGAAGCACATAGGAGGAAGGAGATATTAGAAAATACATAACAAAATATTCCCATGCTTCTATTCATTCATAGCTTGTGCATTCATGGGCATATGTATTTATACATGGCTAGAAAGAAGAGCCATGGATGAGATGAACTGGTCTCCCCTGATTACAATCTGAAAAGCTTCTACATTACCATACAATCAATATAAATACATGTACACAAAATGGGGGAAACAAAGTTTCCATTTGCAAATTCAAATCAAATTCCGATTAGAGCAAGCATTACAGATTACACTACTCTATCTATATAGACACAGCAGCATAATATCCTTTATCCAATTATTCCAATCAACTAACCTCCAAAACCAATGAGTTTCCTTCTATTAGAGGAATATGAGAGAAAACTCAAATGCCATTTTTTTCATGCTTTCACAATTTTAACTTTTTTCTTATCCCAGACAATTTACTCTTATCTATATATTTTAACGTTAATTGAATTTATAGAAATGTATATTAATTTATACTTATGTATACACGGTGACTTTTTTGATCTAGCTTATTTCTCACGTACAAATTATATGGAATTACTAACATTGGTGTTCTTTTAAATGATAAGCTTATATTCTTGCACTCGTTCAAATATGGAATTTTAGGGTGAAATTTTAATGAAAAGCATGAGTATTTTTTCAAAGAAAAGTTGTTGAAAAATATGTTTTGTTAAATATGTTTTATAGTTATTCTAGTGGAATTTAAAATTGCAATAATAAATATGAATGGAATGGGTATAGAGGTAGATACTATAAACATCAGTTTTTACATTCTATGCACATTTATTTTATTAGGGAATATCTAAAGGGGAACTTTTATAAAAATGGAAATAAAAAAGGTTTTTCTGGGTGAGAAAATATTTGAAGAGGGCTACTGAAATGAAGAGGATGAATAGATGAAGTGGGAAGAGGATATTGGGTGAGAAAAGGGTAAAAGTATTATGGATCTTCGTCGGAGTCACTCCCATGACCCTTTTGTTCTCTCTCGTAGATGATAGCCTCACAAGACTGGAAGTCTTCTTTTAGTTTGTCATTATTGGAGTCGATCTTCAAGGCTTCTTCGTAGTCCATCAAGGCTTCTCGGTAGCAATTTAAACTTCGGAAACCCCCGGCTCTGAGCATATGACACTTAAAACGCTCCTTCTTATTTCCTGTAACTTTTGGCACGAAAAGCTCCAAAGCCTGAAAAGATAATATTTACAAGGTTAATGCTTTTTCTGAGGGATTTAACTCAATCATTTAATGCTGAGGAAGGGAAAATTAAAATCACGAATTTCAATTTCATCAAATGACTTCGTAGATCAAAATTTGTCATTGATTTGAACAGCGGGTTACTTTTTTCCAAATAGGAATGCGGAAAACCTTTTTGTATGTTAATGAGTAACAGTGTTTATGAGTTTGTAGTACTGAACAAGAGGTGCACATTGGTGTTGGTTACAGGGTCGTCGGATGCATAACGGGGGAGTTATCGGAGTTTTTCGGTTTTTTCGTATAAACCATAATTACTCGAATAGTAGTCAACCGATGTTGACCAAACTTTCACCCTTCTGTAGCATTTTTGATTCCTCAAATCAGCTTTTTTTGGTTTTTTGAAATTCGAAAAATAACTTCGAAATATTGAAAGTTAATTGCGAAACCAAAATTCCCAATTTTCGAAAAAGATTAAAATTTTGGAAATAAAGTTTCAAAATTCAGAAGAATTTTTGTAAATTTCAAAATACCAAAAAAACTGATCTAGGGAATAAAAAATGCTACAATATGGTCCAAGTTTGATCAAAATCGGATGACCAGTTTTCGAGTAATTTTGGATTGAACGAAATTTGGGAGTCATCGGAGATTTCCGGTTTTTTGCGGATGAACCAAAATTACTCGCTTAGCTACTTTTCGAGTAATTTTGGTTTATACGAAAAAACCGAAAAACTCCGATAGCTCCCGTGTTATGCAACCGACCACCCTGTAACCAACACCAATGTGCACCTCTTGTTCAGTACTACAAACTCATAAACACTGTTACTCATTCCCATACAAAAAGGTTTTCCGCATTCCTATTTGGGAAAAAGTAACCCAGTATTTTAAGCGTTTTGGGCATTTAACCAATGCAATGTCTTCGTAATTTCCATAGATGTCAGCTACATTTTAACTGTTTTCATACTTTTATATAAAATTTTGACTGATTGAAAATAAATTTTTCTCTGCCACAAACTTTGAGCTACCTAATTTCACTGTTTGTTCGTTTACATGCTTTTAGATGGGCAGGTGATCATATGTACGCAACTATATCTCCATTAGATAAATTAAGTTTCAAATCCCCTCGGCAAGAGACTTAATTTTCGAAAAACATTTTCAAAATTGTTTAATAATTTTGCAAAATATTTGGAAAAAATATGTTAGTTATCAAATATTTTTTATTTTACTGACAAGCAGTCATATCAAGGCGTCACCCTTGATCTATGGGTATAAAATTTCTAACAAATTCATCCCCTCTGTTCAGTACTGGTTTCTGCGGTAGTTATGATCGTCGTCAAGTGGATAGTTTACATGTGAGTAATGTGTAGTACTACGTCAGTAGCAGTAGCAATAGTTCGTTACTTAATGATATTTACCATTTAACATGTTCAGTAGTGTTACCGTTGCAGTGGTGATAGATTTTCGTTCATTCTGAGAATGTTTGTTTAGGAAATAGCAATTATTTTATTTCTAAGAAAAGTTGTTATTGTCATCAGAATGCTTCGTAATGCTAACAAATGATAGCCAAAACTTATCATTAACGAATTCTAAAATCAGGCACTCGCAATCTGACTGTCAAGAGTAGTGGACGTAGAAATATTCTCTCACCTTTTCGTTCAATTTACGAAGTACTATGTTTATTAAATGCAAGAAGTCACAATGTCAGACAATTTATATTGTTTCGATGCATGATGCTATACTATAAGTTTTTACCAAAACGTTTCATCCAAATGTTTACTATAGAAACCAGATTGGTCGACTCTGTGGAATAATTTAACCTTGTTTAAACTGAGTGACAGCAATGCCTGATGCATTCAGGCCTAAAGAGTTATATATATTCTAGCGCTTCCGTGGTGTTGTCAATTCAAAGGTTGCAAAATTTACCCGTAACAAGAAAAAATTTATTAACCAAAACTGATTTGTTTACCCACATTTCTGAGCTAGGTTAATGTGACAGAAACTGCCTCCAAGTTTCATTACAAAAACTACTCAATATTACGGCTCGTCGCTTTCTCAAATCTCCGAAGTTGGCAATAAAACAATGAAACTTCGGACTCGGATAATGGGCAAAAGCCTCAGGACCATGAAAATCAACTACAAAAATACAATGAAACTTAGGATGATATATTTCTGCGGTTATGACGGAAGCACAGGTCATTGCAAAATTCTGACTACAGAACTGTTGTCATCTCACTTATTCTGGTACAATTAAGCGACAATCGGGTTATTCTTGTTTTGAGAAAGACGACACCCCAATCATTAAAAACCTTCAGGCCAGTTAGATTTGGAAACTGACGTAGTTAAAATGGCAGACCGTTGCAGAACAAGTATTGCCCCATTTGCAAGGATTTTTAAAGCTAATTTATTTTATCATTAATGATTTAGAATGATTCGTTCGAAAAAATTCGTTCCAGACGATTAATTCATCAACTTAAAATCAGTCTCCGGCATGTCTTATGTCTTATCATCATGCTTTATTGTGTGACTCAGGGGAGAGCAGTGATTTTTGTACTGACTGAGATATCACACGTTAATATTCGTGGGAAAAGGAAAAATTAAGGTCGAGTAAAGAAAAAAGAAAATCGAGCAGCAAGTATTTCAGATATTTGGGATAATATTAGACACCCCCGTTAAGTGGAGCAGGAACGTCAAACAGGTAATTTGGCACAAAAGTGTCTTCCAAAGTGGGGAAATATTTGATGGTATTTTAGGTATTTTAGCTACAGGGTCTCAAGAAATACTAACAGCATCAAATTATCAACTATCATTGAATGCCAGATTTTTTAACAATATAGCAAAAATATCGCCACTAGGGATGAACAAATGTATCCATGGGATTCCATATCCTCATGCGTACATCGAATACTCACACATGGTCACCAGATTGTAAGTCCATCACCCCATACCCTTATAAATGTTGAAAGAAGATTCTCTGAGCGAATAGAACATTCTTGCAGAAATATTTGACAGGAAGTATAAAATTTTACTGGATGACTTCACTTCTTGTTTATACACAGTATCCACAGGTGTGCCCCAAGGCTCAGTCCTTGAAACCCTTCTTTTTAACTTATTTATAGACGATATTTCTGACTTTGTAGAAAATAATTTTAGTTATATTTTATATGCGGTTGATTTGGTTATATGGATTGGTAGGTCGTCAGTGACTCTTGCTATGAATCTAATGAATAATTGTTTGTCCAAGATAAATACCTGGTTTAACTCAAACGACTTAACAATGAATGTAAGTAAAACCAAGTGTATGTTGTTCCACAAAGCCCATGACGTTGAAAATAGTGAAGTTAATATTATATGTGGCTATGAAGGAATTGAGAGGGTGTACACATTTAGATATCGGTGTAATTTTGGATCCTTCCCTATCCTTTAAGGAACATTTTTTGTATGTTCGTAAGAGAATGTGGAGGGCAGGAGGAACGTAAAATTTTATTAATTTTACAACTGACATCTCAATGATGTTTGCCTATAGACACAGTACTTATTGAACAAATTTTGTTATAAGCAGAATAATTTCGTTTTGATAAATATAATCAACACTAAGGCTTATATAAATGGTTGTAAATAATTTTGCATGATCCTCGAATCGCTGCAATAACCACTTCCTCTAGAAGTTCTTTTGGTAACCCAAAATCCTTTCTAAATTTGTTAAAAAGTTCTGTGATAGTGCCTTTTGCTGCAACCAACAGACCAATTACTTCCACATTTTTAACATTGTAATTGCGTTTAAAGTATGAAATACATGGTTCATAAATAGCTCGCTTTTCTTCATTAACATCCTTTGCTTGATGTTTGGACGTTTCCATCCGTACAGTTGGATCTAATATGTATCCTTTTTGAAGGTTCTCTTTATAGCACCAAATATCTACTCGTCGATTGGACCCACCTTCTGCTACACATGTAATTCTTCATGTACTATCCAACCCTTTTCCCTTAAATGCTTTGCCACTATACTTCGAATTTCATGATGTCTTGAATACCGTAGCAGGTCATTGTACTGGCAGGATCCTAAGACATGAGACAGGGTTTCCCTCTCAAGGCTCCTTCGGCATTGAGGAGTATCCAGGCTCCTACCAGGTACTGACCTAACTGGAACAACATTGCACTGCATTTTCAAAGTTGTGACCCATTCCGAGTTGGTTAGTCCATCTTTATCCATGATTATCTGATTTCCTTCCTTGCTTTCTTGGAAAACCTCCACACCAATTCCTTTATGTGGTAAACTACACCAATTTTCATACTCTTTCCCACTTAATTGCTGACGCATTAATTTAGCTGGTATGGTTTTCTTATTTTTTTTCATTTCAGCCTTCAATTGATCTTGATCAATTAACAGTATTTGTAGTCATTCTGTCATCTCTTCCTCGAATACTTTACAATATAGAATAAATTTATCGGTACTTCCTAGCAGTAGTAGGCATATATTATAATGTTGTATAAACGCCTCCCATTGGGCCCTTATTAATTGCAGACCCCTTACTTTCTTTGATGCATACAACATAGCAGTTGGTGTGTCATGAGGCAATCCTATTATAGACTTCACTGCTGTTCTTATCATCTTGTCAAGGTCTTCCAGGAATGATTTTGGAAGTTTGGTTAAAGGTGCATTTTGGAGGGAATACACTAAGCAAGGCCATAAGTACTGATTTATAATTGCTAGTTTTTGATGGGGGAACAGCATTGGGGTACCAATTAGATTTTGCAAATCTTTGTTAAACTTAGAAATCATCAATTCAGGCTTGAAAACTATCTCATCTTCAAAGATAGCCCCAAGATACTTCTCCATGCTGTATAGATCGAATTTGGTGACCATCAATATTTAGTGGGGATTCTACTAACTGACCTTTCTTTATGTTAATCGCCATACATTTGTCAAAATTTAGTTTGTAGTCAACTTTCTCAAATTCATTCCAAGCTATCTTCGTCAGCTGGATTGCACTATCTTCGGAATTCCCAACCAGTCCCATATCGTCCGCAAACCCCCTGCCTGATACATTAGGGATGTCTTCATGCAATTTAAAACCATATCGGTCACTCACTTCTGTTTCATTAACAGTTTCTAATACATGATTCGAAGAAATGTTAAACATTTTAGGGGAAAGGGGGAGGCCTTGAAATACCCCTTTCTTTATTTCGATTGGAGGGGAGGATCCATGCATAGTTTGAAGCTGTGTTATATTTCCTTCTAATAAGTCATTGTAAGGTTCCGCAGTTTGGATGGCATAAAGGTGTGCTCCATTTTACATTTATGTGCTCATGACCAGATTCTTCGAATGCTTTTTGTACATCCAATAACACCGCACAACAATCCAACTTCTCTTTCTTTGCCTTAATTAAACATGCATTTAGAATTGCTGTATTTAAGTATGTGCCTGGACTTTTTGTAAACCCAACTTGGTTGTCGTTCTAAATTACAAATTCATTCAGACGCCGATCTAATGTGCGTTCGATAAATCTCCGCAAAACTGAGCAGATAGATAAAGGACGCCAGTTATTTGGATCCTCTTTATTCCCCTTTTTGTGCAGAAGAATTGTCTGAGCTTTTCTAAATGAAGTTGGTACTAGTGTCCATGTCTGCTTTATTGATGCTATAAGTGCTATTGTATTAAAGCATTTGATTTTCTTTATACTTTTCACTGCTACTCCATCGGGCCCAGCAGACGTATCGCTATTTATTCCCTGTACAGAATTTTCGATTTCATCTGGTGTAATAACAGAGTCATAATCATGATCTAATTGATCCTGGTCTTCCTTCTTAATTTTTGGCCCATAGTCATCAAGAATATTATTATTGGGAGTACCCCATCACATTGTATATATGGCCATCAAAACTTCTAGGGCTATACTACAACCTTCAGATGAGAAACTCGTTTGAAGTAGCATTCTTACAGCCTTTTTCCGAGAATAATAGAAGAGATGCTGCATTAACTCAAAATTGTATTTTTCTCTCCGTCTACGTCTCTCATTTCTCGATTTTCTTTCCGAATTAGTGGTTGACTGGTAATTCTCATCATGCGTTTTAAAAGTTTGATGCCTTTTCCTTGCCTCATAAAATTTTTTAGCAACCAAAATCTCCGTGACCTTGTCTACAATTTCGTCAAATTTTTCCTGTGTTGGTTTTTCCTTTACCATCCCTTCCAACCTTGCATTGCAATCAGTTAAAGCTGCCTTAATCTCTTTCATAGCCTGAGATTCATGAATTTGCATTCTATTTGTCGCTGAAGCATCCGATCATTTTCCTGAGTCTGAGTTTGATAACTTTCAGCGATTCCTTGAATAGCACCTTCTGGATGAGCCTTACTTATGTGTATTTTTGTTCCAACTTCCCCTTTGCACATCTTATCGCAATGTGGGCACTTTACCATTTTACTTTGTACTTGATTTTGAGACATTTTTATTTTATTGTGAAAAAATAACTTTTTTTAACAGTTATAAAATATTTAAAATGTAATTTTTAAAAATTATTATTTAACTTCTATCCAATCAAAACAGCTTTTCTGTTATCAATAGGCTTAAACGTTATATTGATTTTAAGTCTTTTTCGCTTTACCTGAAGTCCTTTGTTCTCTCTATTGTTGATTACTCCCTACCTAGTTGGGGAGTTGTTCCTTGTAATGACTTATTAATTTTGTAGCACAGTATTAACTCATGTATACTTAACTATACTGTTTTCTTCAGAATTTGACTTAGTGGAACTTGTTAATGTTTGAGGTAGTTGAGAGAGTATGGTATTACAGTATGACATTCTCTTATAGATAATGAAGAAATGGTATAATATTACAGCCCTTGAAAATCTTTTTGCCCTGAAACCCCTGGGGAGAACTAGAGCCACCACTAATCATAATTTACTAGCTATTAATTATGCGCACAAAAGCAGTACGTTCACTCGTTCCTTTGAATATAGAGCTATTTGTTGGTGGAATGATTTTAGCAGTCAATTACTTCCTAAGGATTCATTTTGTATTTTTAAATTCAAATTGTGTGATTATATGTTAGGCTCTAGAACCAATAGCAATAAGCAGCTATATCCCCCTGAACATTCATTCCTGTATTTATGTAAAAAAAATAAAAATAAAAAATAAATATCGGGGCTTATACTCCAACCTCTACCTGTTAAGGTCTGTCGGAGTTGTCAACCATCTTA